>APFE031654667.1:240749-322114 GCA_000404065.3 Pinus taeda
ACCTAATTTAACTTATTTCCATAAATAAAATAATAAATAATATTAATATTAATAACCATTAGAATTATTTTATACTTTTATCTTAACAACCCATTGTTTTTTTTTTCACAAGAACGGTTATGAGTTGTATTAATGAGTTGGTCTAAATACCAATCTTCTGAGTACAATAGATATGGGCGCTATCCAGTTGGATTCTTCTTTCAGAAATTCTTTTAGCCTTGCTGTCCGCTTCCATTTGGAATCAGCAATTGTGCTTTTATTTCCTATTTGCCCCAATTTAAATATACATACAAACAGATTTAGAATTAAGCAAAAAAACATCTTCTGAAATGCTTTAAGGGACTGGAACCCATGCTTCTTCCCTGTCTCTGTTCAATGTCCCAGCCGATAGCTGAGCAGCTTTATTGGCTTCAAGATCTGCCTCTTTGTTATTGTCTCTCAGTACATGATAAAATTTCAGGTTTTGAAACATCTTTGCCATTCCTCTGATTCTTTGGATCAGTCTTGCTAATCTTAAGTCCCGTGGTATAGAGCCAGTCACCATAAGTTTGATGATCACTTCAGAATCCCCTAGGATATTGGCTTCCTTGATTCCCAGGTTCTGAAGCTGTTTGAGTCCTTGAAAGAGGGCAAATGCTTCAACTTGGATGCTGGAATTGATTCCTAATCCCCAGGCAAAATGTAGGATCTTTGTACCATCTATACTTTTAATTACTCCCCCTACTCCAGCGCTGCCCGGATTACCTTTTGCAGCCCCGTCAAAGAAGAGGGAGTGCATCCTCTATTTGAGAATCCAGTTTTGGAAGTCCTCTCTATTTTTTTCCCTTCTTTGCCATTCCTCTGGAGGAGCAATGCTTCTGATGTTTTGCTGAAAATCCAGGTTCAAGGAGGACCCCCAATCTCTGTCTAACTGGGTGAGATTGGAGTTATCTTTATGATCTCCCCAACATTCTTTTAGTTGGGCCTTTACCTTGGCCGCCACCGTCTTGGCATTGTGATGTATATTCCTGAAGACTCTGCTGTTGCGCTCAAGCCATAGCTGCCAACAACAAATTTTTAGCAGTGATGCCCAGGCCGCTTTGATCCCTTTGTTTTTGGGAGGGGGTCCGGGGTAGCATGTTTTCCAGGTGGCAAACAGGTTTAATATGGTCGCTGGAAGTTCGAATTTGGAGTTCCAATACTCCATCAGTTCTCTCCATACTTGAATTGAGAATTTGCAGATAAGGATCAGATGCGTGGCGCTTTCCTCAGCATCTTGGCACAACGAGCACCTGGATGGTCCGCAGAAACCTCGGCTCTGAAGTTTATCTTCGGTTAAAATTTTCTTGTGGCATAATGTCCAACAAAATATATCAATTTTTGGCAGCGTGGGATTTCCCCATACTACTCTCCATGGGGCCGGATCGATGGGCACATTTGGTATTGCGTTCAAGCACGCATATCCTTGGGCGACTATGTAACCAATCGATTGGTCTCCCCATCCTCGCCTGTCCTTCTTGTTGATTCGCACAGGAGTTATGCCGTTCAATAGTTCGATGAGGTGGGCGGCTTCTTGATGCAGGTCTGGGGGCAGATCCGATAGACTCCAGCCCGCCCACTACGTGTCATTCCAAGTGGAGATATCCCACAGTTTAGTTTTCCCTGCAGCCACCAACCAATCCTTCATCGATTTCAGCTTTGGGCTTTCTCCGATAGGTTCTCTGTCCATGACTCGATCTGTCCATAAATTATTTTTTTTGCCATTTCCGGGGATCCAGTAGGATTTTGACTGAATCAACGGGACAGCTTTGGAACAGAGTTTGACAAACGACGTGTTTTCTTGAGGCAGGGGCCCGTCTAAGCATCTCAGCCTTGCGCCTTTGAAATATTTTTGCCAGAGAATTGTCTGTGCCCAGCCTGGCTTAGGCGCAATTAATCTCCATAGAAGTTTAGCTCCCATTGCTATGTTCTAGTGCAAGAGATTTTTGAAATTGAGCCCTCCCTCCATCATAGGTTTGAGAACAGTCTCCCATTTGACAAGCTGGAATCTTCTCTCATTGTGTTTACCCCCTTTCCAAAAGAAATGTCTGATATATTGTTCCATTTTCTGGATTATACCCTTAGGCGCCAGAATCACAGAAAACTGGAATAGCGGGAGGCTGCTAAGGACAACTTTAATGAGGACTGTCTTACCTGCCATGTTTAACCAATTAACTCCCCAAGCCTGGAGCTTACTTTTGAATTTTTCTACCTGCGACATCCAGTCTCTACTGTAGGTTCTTTTGAGGAAGATGGGCAGCCCAAGATACTTGAACGATGACCATTCTGAGGAAGCTGCGAATCCTAGGCATCTAGAGATGGAGTTGATCAAGGAGGTCGGGGTATTCCAGCAGTAAGTATGACACTTACTCTTGTTGAGGCTACTACCAGATTCCATGCAATACTCATCGAGTGTCTCCTTAAATTTTCTGGTTGAGTGAATCGAGGTTGTCCCAAGCAGCAGAGTATCATCTGCGAATAGCACATGATTTATATTTTGGACCCCCCTTGCTATGGATATCCCTGATATCTCCTGCTCTTGCATTTGATTGTTTAGATGGAAATTGAGAACTGAATCTTGAATTACAAATAGCAGGGGAGACATGGGGCAACCCTGTCTTAACCCTCTTGTAGCCTTGAAGAAGCCTGCAGATCTACCATTAACTAAAGGGGCGATCCATGGTTCCGAGATACAAGCCCGGATCCAATTGATGAATCGCGCCCCAAAACCAAATTTTTTCAACACATTCAAAAGGAAACTATGATTAACTCGGTCAAAGGCATTTGCTAGGTCCAGTTTGATAGCCATACCTTGTTCCTTACGCTGCTGGCTTGATAGAATTGCCTCTTGGACCAGAGTGAAATTGTCCACTAAATGCCTTCCGTGGATGAAGCCTCCTTGGTTCTCCGGGATGACTTTAGGTAGAATGTGCCTCAGCCTGTTAGCAATAACTTTTGTGATCAATTTGTAGCCAATGTTGCACAGGGGTATAGGGTGAAACCTATTAAAGGAATTGGCTCCCTTTTCTTTAGGAATGAGTGCTAGGAAAGAAGAGTTGGTACTTCCACCTAATTTCTGGCAAGCCTGCAATTTATGGACCATTTTATACAGATCTTTCCCCACTATGTGCCAGCAGTTTTGTAGTAAAGAGGCGGTAAAGCCATCAGGGCCAGGAGATTTGTCCGGATTCATGGCATAGAGGGCTCTTTTGACTTCATCCACAGTGACTTCACTTTCTAGATGCTGGCTCATTTCAACCGAAATCGAGGAGGGGATCCTGTCCAATAGTCTAAAGTTCTGGTTCGTATTATTTTCTTCATTGTACAGCCCTTTAAAGTGATTGTGAGTTGCGCGCTTAATACTTGCAAAGTCCTTATGAGTGATATCCGCTTCCTTAATTTCACTGATGGAGTTGAAGCCTTTTCTGGCTTCTGCATGCTTGTGAAAGAACGATGTATTTCTGTCAACTGCTTTTAGCCAGAGGCATCGCGATTTGATCCTCCACGTTTCCTCTTCGATCAGGCAAACTTTGTGATAGAATTGTTGGAGATGAGCCTCCTTGTCTAGAGCCTCTCTGGTTATGTGTGCCTCTTCTGCGTTCAATTGATATGCTTCGAGCTGACTTTGAATGTTTTTCCTTTCAGCAGCTGGATTTGCAATAGATTTGGCCCAGTGCTTCAGGGCTGATTTTAATCTCCTGAGTTTTTCTTCCCAGATATAAAATGGGGATCCAGTAACTGGGTGAGACCAGCTTTCTTTCACAACCTACAAGAAATTTGGCTCCTTGATCCACAATGGGCTAAACTTGAAGGGAATGGGACCTAGATCAACGTGAGCGCGGAGGGTGAGCTTGATTGGCTTATGATCCGAGGTGCTACAGGGAAGAATATGCATGCAAGCGTCTAGGCCGAGCAGAAGAAAAGAGCTCTGCACCAGGAATCTATCCAGCCTTGCTGCAATATGTCCAGGACCAATTCTTTTATTAGACCAAGTGAACATAACTGAGACGGGCTTGATATCTAGCAGATCCCAGTCTTGAAGGAGATCCTCAACCCATTCCCTTGCCGAGTCTCGTACAATGGAGCCTCCTCTCTTTTCAGAAGAGTGCAAAGTAATGTTCAGATCGCCTGCTATGATGACATTTTCTAGAGTGACTAGATCTGCTTGCTGCCTTAAGGAGTCCCAACAACTCTTTTTTTCTCCGGCATTTACCAGAACATATACATTGAAGAGGCAAAGGATTTCTTTTGTAGTAACATGCTGCATCTTTAACATCTCCCAGTGGGTATTTGATGCCTTTGCCACCAACGAAAATCTGTTTCCATTCCAAAGAGCTCCCAACCCTCCAGAGGCTCCTCGGGCTGCAACAGCTGATGCATCACTATTTTTCCATAGTTTTTTACTTACTTGGAGAAATTCAGGTTCCTCCATCTTGGTCTCCTGGAGAAGGAGTATGTCAGGGGCCTCTATTCTTATTAGATTTCGAATAGCTTCTTCCTTTATTTTGCTGCCCATACCCCTACAGTTCCAGGAGATGATCTTCATTATTTACCTTTGTTTGGTTGGGCTCCCTTGGAGCCTTGATGCTGGTTTCCTACCATCTTCGGCTTTTTTGCTAGCAGCTTCTCCAATGTTGGTTGGCTGCCCTGGAGTTTGTCTTTGTACGTCTCATGCTCTCTTTTCTCCCGATCTGTTTTACGTCCTCTTGTAGATCTCCTTACCGAGGATTGGGATTCTCCTATTTCCCCTTCCTCTTCCGATTCTTCTGACTCTTGGTCCTCCTCCTCGACTACTTTAGGGGTTCCTTTTGAGCTTTCAGCAGTTTCCTTGTCCTTGGCGCTAGACGGCTGGGAGCCTTTGTCTGGGGACTCTGGCATTTGGACTGCTACTTCATGAGAGTCCTCTAGTTGGGATCTGAGAGGGCCGAACTTGTTCTCAAGATTGAACGAGGGCTGAGGTTGTTGGACCTGTTGTGGGTCCTGCTGGAGGCCTTTGCCTGTGTTTCCTCCCGATTTCTGGGCCTTGGTTGTCAATTTGGATCGTTTTACTTGATTCCAACCGGCCTCCTTCCCTTGAGCTGCTTCATTGGCCCATGGATAGTTTCTGGCGAAGTGTCCATAGACTTGGCATATCTGGCATTTGAAAGGCAACTGTTCATAATCTAGCTTCTGCACATGCATCCAATTTCCTACTTTGATTTTGATGGCCTCCGGGAGTCCCTCCTCCAGATCCACCTCGACGCAGATCCTTGCTTAATCATATTGATCCTTGTTGTTCACACAATCTATGAATTTCCCCAGGGCATTTCCAATATGCTTCAGAGAGTCCCAATTCCAGTAATGAACCGGGAGATTAGGGAGCCTTACCCATACCGGAACAGCTTTGGGTACGTCTACTGCTAGGTCAAAATTGGGGGTCCATTTGTTTAGATACAGACCCTGGGGGCCCATAAAGTAAGGGCCATTTCGAAAGATCAGCTCTTTATCGTCTTTGGATGAAAATTCAAAGAGAAAGAATCCTCGTCCCAGGAAATAAGAAGTCACACTTTCGTTGATCAGCGGTGACCAATTTCTTTTAACCCAACTCTCTGTCGACTTGGGAGAAGGCCATAGGCCTATAAACTGGCCTATGAGAGCCCGCTCAGACAGGGACAGAGCAACCTGGATAGGGGTTTCCGGGGGTAAGGAGATCTCGGGGATATCGTCCAGCTTCTTAACGAATTTCGTTGCTTCTGCATGTTTCTTCTTGGGTAGCCCTTCCAGAAGACGGTTGAACGCTTCCGCTGGGGAGCTTGTCGGCGGAGGAGAGGTTGAAGGGGCCTGGGGAGAACCCAACACCTCCATGGGCCCAAGATCAGGATGACAGGCGATCAAGTCTCCATGTCTTGGGGCAGCAGCGATCTGAGGCTCAGCGATCATAGCAATCTGGTCAACCGATCCCAGGCAAAGTCCGAAGACCAATCTGAGGCGGCAGCGCTCAGAGGATCCAAGGCGGCAGCGCGATTCAATCTGATCAGCGATCACAGCGATCTGGTCAACCGATCCCAGGGTTGAACTGCTATGCACAGGGGCGGAAGGCCGAAGGCCAATCTGAGGCGACAGCGCTCAGAGGTTCAACAACCCATTGTTATTATTTTAATTTGTTTAAATAAATAAATAATTTATTTTTTAAACTAACTAATTAATTAATTAATTTATATATTTTTGTATCCAATTTTGCTTTTTTTCCATAAATAAAATAATATATAATAATAATAATATTAAATTAATAAATAAAATTCGACCTGGGTCCTATAGTCAAAATTAGCCGTTATTCAAATTTAGCCGTTGGAGTCTCTGCTCAAACTATTTAACATGCTAAGCTGGAATACTAAGCTGTATCTATTTCTTCAACTTGTCCTGACGATGAACCACACTAGTTGGTTCGAAACGCGTCGACAAATGGTTTCTCATGTGTTTTGCGCCGAAAAATCTCTCATAAAATTGATTATTTTTTTAAGTTAACCCCAAAATAATAGGAGCTTGGCCATAAACTCAATGCAATATCCTATGATAATATATTTATTTATGGAATTTATGTGTGGTTTTTAATAATTAGGTTGAAATTTATGTGTGTTTGATTTTTTTTGGTATAGTGGATGGGTAACTGTGTTTTGGAGATTTAAAATTAAATTTAGTGGTTACCATTATAACACAAAGAGTAACCAAGAATTTATGACTTAGCTAGAATTGAACCTTATCACAAATGCCAAGGATTCCCTCATGATATTTGAAACCTAAGAGTAAATATACAAGGAATTTATGACTTGGCTCAAATTGAACCTTATCACAAAGGCTAAAGATTCCCTCGTGACACTTGAAACCTAGGCTCATGAAACCTAATGGAGGGGATAATAGCTCATTGTGCCAACCACTTACTCATCTCAAGAGGAAACTTGTCCTAGTTTAATTTTTAAGAATTAGATTTTTAATTATTATTAGTGACTCTAATAACTTCATCTATTATTTTGCTTTGGTAACTTTTCTTTTGGACTTGGATTAACCATCTTTACATAAGTATTTTAAGATCACTAGCTTGGATTCCTCACATTCAAGTCAAAATTGGCAAATCAATCCTGATCACTTCCTCCTCTAACTTTTAGGACCATACAGAATGCATTGCTACCTTAAAAATATGATAATGGATTCTAAATAAAAATATATATTTGCAACACCTCCAAGTAGTGCAACAGAGGGCAGCGAACACAATCTCTTTTGGAAACTCTACCCCGTCGACACTAGCTAAATTGCCAATTGTTACTAAAAATTTAACCATTAAAAATGACTAGTAGTTAGTGCTTCTCATATTTTGATATGAGTGAAATATTATTGTAATGATAATATTTTTTATGAATTATATTTATTACATTTTTTGAAACTTGTACTATGATGGAGATAATCTTAAAACCCTTTGTGAGGATCCATTTTCATTATGTAACCCATGATCTTGGAAGGATGGCGCACTCGCGAAAAGGACTCGGCTGAAGATCAACGTGGCGACCGCAGGCTCGTCGAAGACAAGGGTTTTTACAGGAGTTTTTTTTTTTTTTTTTTTTTTTTTTTTTTTTTTTTTTTTTTTTTTTTTTTTTTTTTTTATCTTTTACGCGGTCTTTCTACAGTTACCGTTTCACCGTCGCGGAATCGAATCTGGCATTCCACAGTTACTGCACCTCCATTGGATTCTTCGCCATCACTATCGGTTGCTGATCTGGAGACAGCTATGGACGACTCTAGGGAGATCGAGGCGGTGGACTTCTCGGTAGATCCATCGCCGGATAGGGTCATTTTTGGAAACCCTAGTTTCACAAACCGTCCTCAGTTTGCCGCATCCTCTTCGTATTCACCAGAGCTCCCGGTCATCCATCATTACCCGCCCTCCGACTCGCTGGCCGTCCATTGCTCCTCTCAGGCTTATGCCGGATCCTCCGCTTTCGAATCGCCACCATTCGAGGTCCCACTCTCACCGGCTCTCTACAATTCCTGCTTCCTCACACCCCCGCCCCCATTCGACCGATCGTCCCCCTCCTCTCGGTCCCTCCCCCCTCCTCCGGTTCCCTCTGCATCTCACCCCCCCTATTGGGAGCCCGACCCTCCGACTGTTTCGAAGCCCCGGCGGTCAAAATCAAGCGTGCTAAATCCCCATCACTTGAAGGTATTATTAACCCCCTGGTCGACCACCCGTCAGCTCCGCGCACCGGCACTAAGAAGATCAAGTTCATCAAATCCACAACAAAGGACATCACCATCAAGTTTGACGAATCCAAGCCTCTCGGTGGGCTCATCGACATGGCTAACACAATATTGGTTGGGCACATCAGGGGAAGGACATACTCGGCGAAGCGGCTCAATCTGTGGGTCAAGGAGATCTGGGGTGGGGTATTATCCGATCTACCCACGGTACATGTTCTCCCTAGAGGATGGTTTTCCCTTCAATTCTCCAAGGAAAGCCACACCAACCTGGTAT
This sequence comes from Pinus taeda, assembly GCA_000404065.3. NCBI lineage: Eukaryota > Viridiplantae > Streptophyta > Pinopsida > Pinales > Pinaceae > Pinus > Pinus taeda. Next base: position 249,271 of record APFE031654667.1, read on the forward strand.
TGGGCAGATACTGGCATATCGAAATGGCGTCGGTTCTCTTAAAGAGATGGAATCCTCTCTTTGATCCAGAGCGCGAATAGCTCGGAGCCGGCCCTATCTGGGTGCGCTTACCAGGTCTCCCTCTGCCTTTCTGGGCAGAAGAAGTCCTCATTCGAATTGGTAATGCCCTGGGGACATATCTGGATTATGATCATACATATGTGGAATCTGGGAACCGAACCCTTGCAAGAATTTTGGTCCATCTAGACACTCGTGATGGACTCGAGGAGCAGATCACGCTGCAGTGGGGAAGGTGCATCAGGGTCCAGCTACTTGACTACGAAGGAGTTCCCTTCCGTTGCAGAAGATGTCACAAAGTGGGACATCTGGCGAAAGAGTGTCCTCTCAACAAGAAAGCAGATGAATCACCGAAAGTAACCCCGGCTCCAACCAGAACAACATCTCCTGTCACTGCTCGACCTACCTCTTCGGGTCCGCCCTCGGCGACTGCCGCTCCTGTGGTCAATCCGGGCCTTCGGCAACCCTCTCCGCCAAGAACCAGGGCGCGCTCGGCGGCAGAAGCGGGTACGGTCACTGGCTCTCTATCCCCTACTTTACATTCTACTATTGATGTTTCGATTGATTGTGGATCCTCCTCTCAGACCACCATGGCTCACTGTGCACTATCATCACCCCCACCGATTTGCACTGATCCTATCATTGCCACCACCTTTCCCTTGGCAAGCGCCTCCCCCTCCCTTTTGGAATCCTCCCCCCCACATGCCTACTTCCTTCAGTCTAGGTCTCTGGCCAAAGCACCCCCTGCAAAGCCCTCGGGTCTGGGTATAGCGGTACCAGAGGGGGGTTCCATGACTACCAGAGGGCGCAAATCCCACCTATCAAAGGCTATCAAACTAGCCGGAGCAGAGGTTGTATCCGGCAGGCAATCGACCATTAACGGGGTCCTTAGAGCAGGACACACCCCGAGAGGTGTTCCCCCATGAAGTGCCTATCATTCAATTGCAGAGGACTGGCTAGTTCCTCCAAGAAACTAGCCATGAAGAGGCTCATTGAATCTGAGCCCATTGATATCATTATGCTACAGGAGACCCTCTGCCCTGCTGATCAGATTACTCGTGCTATGCAAGCACTAACCCCTGGATGGATTTACACTGCTATTGATGTCGCGGGTCGCTCTGGAGGCCTGGCGATTGGTACAAACCCACGCTCTATCAAGGTGGAGTCGACGTGGGGGGGGATGCGGGCTTCCTGGGACTTGACATATTCTCCTCCGATATGGGTATGAACCTCCATATTATCAATGTATATGCCCCTTGCTCCCAGAGAGAATCGTTCTGGCAACACTTTCTTCACCTCTCCATTACAAATGAAGACTGGTTCATTATTGGGGGAGACCTTAATTTCTCGCTGGGATTCAGGGAATCTTGGGGTTCAACTGCACAAATTGACTCCATTACCGACTTCATGACTAATCTCCTGGAGAATACAAATCTTATTGATATCCCCATGCAGAAAATATTACCAACATGGAGAAACAGAAGGGTTGGGGAAGCTGCACTTGCCCGCAGACTAGACAGATTCCTCATAAAGGAGACACTCCTACAGAAACTGCAGCTATACAAACAATGGGTTGGCTCGGGGGGTCTGTCGGATCACTCCCCTATATACCTGGAGATCCAAGGCCCCTTCAGAAAACCCAAGGCTCCCTTCAAATTCAATCATACCTGGTTGAAAGATCCATCCTATGTCTAGATGATCTCTGAATTCTGGGCCGCACACCCTATCAGAGGCACAGAATCACTTGCAAAAGGATTCTGCAGAAACCTCTCCGAGATCAACATATATCTATTGGATGGGCAAAGGAGAAACAAGCTCGAGACAATGCACAGCTTGCCCATATTGAGGCTGAGTTATCCACACTCACAGATGAAAGGGGCTTGGGGTTCATATCAGCTGCAGACAAGTGTCAGTTAATAGCTCTAGAAAACCAAAAAGCAAAGATCCTCAAGGAGAGAGAGGAATCCATCCGACTGAGGAGTAGGGCTCTATGGATACAAGCAGGGGATGAGAACTCAAAGTTCTTCCATAGCTACACAAAAGGAAGGAAAGCATCCAACACTATCTGGAAGCTTCCTACCCCAGATGGAGGAACAGCAGACTCTTTTAACAAGCTCGCTCACTTGGGCATCTCACATTTCAGGGATCTATACAAGAGCCCCCGTGAAGTTAACTTGCCAGATATCATCAATGTGGCAAATCACTTCCCGAGATTTGTGGAAGAGGATGATATAGAGGCCCTCAATGATCCGGTTACGATGGAGGAGCTGGAAGGCGTTCTGAAATGGTTCAAGAAGGATAAGAGCCCCGGCCCGGATGGATGGACCATAGAATTCTATTTAGCCTTCTATGAAGTGCTGGGACAGGATCTTCTGGCCGTAGTCGAGGAGAACAGATCCACGGGCTCCATTTATCATGCCATCAACTCTACTTTCATTGCTCTTATACCAAAATATGATTCGCCTGAATCCTTCAATGACTATCGACCGATCTCCCTTTGTAATTGCCTCTACAAAATCATCTCAAAGACAATAACGAACCGCCTTAGACCTATCCTCTCCAGATCCATTGCCCCGCAACAATTTGCTTTTCTCGAATCTAGACAGATTCATGAGGCCATTGGCCTAGCACAAGAAACCATACACTCCATATGGTCCAAACACCTTAAGCCCATTCTCCTCAAAATTGACCTCTCCAAAGCTTTCGACCGGGTCAGCTGGCTCTACATCAAAATGATCCTCATCCATCTGGGCTTTCCACATTCATACATTACATGGATCATGGCCTGCATTACATCCCCCTCATTCAGCATTCTCATTAATGGATCGACCTCCCCCTTTTTTCACTCAGAGAGAGGTCTGAGACAAGGATGCCCTCTATCTCCTCTGCTCTTCCTGTTGGTCATGGAAGGTCTTAGCCGACTCATGGACTCTGCCAAGAATTCTGGAGATATCCGAGGACTTCGTATAACTGATCTTTGCTTTCTCACTCACCTGCTCTTCGTGGACGATGTTCTCATCATACTTGATGGCAGTATTCGGGACTCTCGAAATTTCTCAAAGATCCTGCAACTCTTCTTTGCTGCTACAAGCATGCTACCAAACCAGTTGAAATCATCCATCACCTGTACCCGGACTTCGATACAAGAATCTCAGCTAGCCCTCCAGGCTTTCCCCTACAATGTACACCCTCTGGACAAAGGCCTCAAATACCTGGGCTTCAATCTAAAGCCTACCTGTCATAGAATTGTTGATTGGGTCTGGTTGGTAGCCAAATTGGAAAAAAGACTCACAGGATGGAGCTTCAGATTCCTCTCTAGGGCCGGCAGGCTGGTGCTTATAAAATCAGTATTGGAGGCTACACCGGTATTCTGGATGGCACTAGCATGGATACCAAGAAATATTCTTGGGCGGCTAAAACAGCGCTGCAACCGATATCTCTGGAATGGAAATCAGGACAAAAGATTGTTTGCGTGGATCAGCTGGCAGAAGATCACAATGCCCAAAAAATGGGGAGGTTGGGGTCTCAAAGACCTCCCTGCATTCGCTAGGGCACTTGCTGCCAAGATGGGATGGGCCCTATTAACTAGTCAAAATCTTTGGGCGCAAGTGACCTATCACAAATACATCTGGCCCCAGGATATAATGGAATGGGCTAGATTACCATCATGGTCATCGAAGGGATGCTCATCAATCTGGAAGGCTCTGATACACTCCCTCCCTCTCATCCGAGACAATCTTGTATGGAGAATCAACGATGGGACGCTGGGCAGGATTGGCATGGATCCGTGGATCAATTGTGGGGGCAGGCACATCCTCACCCGCGACCTCATTACTCATCTCCATAATCGGAACATTCGAAATTTTGTGCACATTGCAGACCAACAGCACACAAACATCCTCTCATAAGCTTGGAAATCGGCACAGCAGCTCGATCTCCCCCCGCAGTGGCACAAGGAATGGAATGAATACATTAGTGCTTTAACCGAATCCCATATTCGCATCAAACAGGGACCTGACGAACTCATATGGTGCAAGGCAGACCATGGTATATATGCGCCCAAATATGGATACAGAGAACTCATTTCTCACAGGATACCTGATCCCCTGCCCTCATGGTGGCATAACATCTGGAAATTAACCGCCCCTCCTCGCACCAGACTATTTTTCTGGTGTGCCCTCGGAGGCATCGTTCCCACTAGCGAATACCTCACTCACAGAGCCGTCTTCGGTCCCACATGGTGTATTTTCTGTAAGGCGGCATTCGAAACTACAGAGCACATACTCCTACTATGTCCGGTTGTAATCGCGCTATGGAACAATATCTGTACTCACCTGGGCATAGCGCGGACTTGGACTGGCATTGATCTCCCCGGGGCATGGACCACCTGGACCCAAAGCCACCAGGGCTCCAAGTTAATAAACCTCCCTCTTGTGGCATCATGGTACATATGGCTTGCGCGGAACCGTGTGATATTTGAGGAACAAGCTGTGAATTGGACTCAGACAGAGACAAAAATCCTCGCTGCATACCATGAACTACCCGACCCTCCTCCCACTCGATCCAAAATGATTCGGGCGATGCCTGCCATTGATAAATTGATCCCATGGGCGTTTTTCAATGGGGCAGCGAACCAAATGGGAAGTGGAGGTGGCGTCATATTACATATAAACGAACATCACAGATACCTTGTTAAAATGGGATTCGGAGCAGGATCAAATAATTTCGCTGAACTATTTGCCATTCGAAATCTAATGCACTTCGCATTATCTCATCAGTGCACAAATCTGAATATATTCGGGGATTCCATGGTGGTAGTGAACTGGATCAATAATGACTCCACATGTCATTCACACACACTCAACAATTTATTATATGATGCACTCTCTCTCAAAGCTGCATTTAACTATTTCTCCTGTTTACACATTTACAGAGAGCATAATTGCGAAGCTGACAAACTATCCAAAGAGGCCTCGGTACTTCCCAGAGGCGAATGGCTAGTGGTGGAGCAGCAGGGGACTGAAGAACACAGATTTTATCACAGACCATACATCGATCACAGAGATTAGAGGGACAATAGTCCCGATAGACGATAGTAGTAAAGCTTTTTGTCATGATGAATGTACATAAAAACTGTTGATATTTTGTATGCAAATGGATCCTAGGCGATCTCGATACATAGATGTTTTTTCTCATATTAGCAACATGTTCTGAACAGCACCCTGCGAGGTGATTTTGTATGAACACTACAGCAATGCCAAGGGCATCTACTTATGTAATTTTCAAACTATTAATGAAAATTACTAATTTTTCCAGTGGAAAAAAAAATAAAAAATAAAAATAAATAAAAAAAAAAAATAAAAAATATATATATATATATCTAAAAACCCTTTAATAATGTTTCTAAAAACTTATAAATAATTGACAATTTTTTAATATAAAATGAACTACATTATTATTAAATAAATATATTTAAAAAAATAAATATTATAAATAAATAAAAATAAAACAATCTTACTGTATTTAAAGAATTGAAGCTATAAATTTTCAATAAAATAATATTATACAAATAATTATAACAATGTACTTATCACTCTTAACATCTTAATGGGATTATTGAAAATAACCACCATAAAGTTACATCTTTTTTAGTGATTATCTATATGTGATTTATCGCGATATTGTTTTTAGTTGTAATGACCCACCTATGATTACAGATAGAATAGAATATGAATATTAGCATGCATTTGTATGCATGCTAATATTCATATTATATTTTAATGGTAGGTGAGTCATTACATTAATCCACAAATGGACATAGGAATGGGAAGAACTATAGACTTATATTATTTGACCTTTATTATATTATTTGATTCTTGTGAAAAACTTGTAATTTTATTATATATTTTAAATTGTTTGACAAAACTATATTATAATTTTTGTTTTCTCAAAAGAACTAGAAAATAAGAATACTTGTTTATTGAATTGTTTGAAACACTCCATATTCTTATATGGAGTGTTTGGAGTTTTTTATTTCTAAAGTGTTAATATAGAATATTTGTCCGGCTTCATGTGGAGATATTAGTATAATTTCTAAAATTCTAGGAGATGTGTAATATAATGAATTCAGAATGTATTTCTTCACTATTATATTTTAATATAGAATATTTGTTCGGTTTTATGTGGAGATAATAGTATAATTTCTAAGAGATCTTTAATATAATTAATTGAGAATTTATGCCTTTAGTATTATATAAACAATGTGAGGCACTATGCCTTTGCTTTAAGGGTGAAGATAATGTGTATTCTTAGTAAGGAAGACATTCACAAATAGCGAAAAATGGATTCTCAATGGGGAGCAAGCTACTTGAAGTCTATGAGTTATTGTGCATTAGTCGAATAGAAGAAACATTATGCTTGCTAGTTAATATAATCCAAGAAAAAAATAATGGAAACTCTTACCTATAGCGAAAGTGTTGAAGAGATATTTCTTGGGGCAGATAAGAAGTAAACAATGAAGTAAAATACCATCTAAAGAATTTATAAAAACAACATTAAGGGTGCAAGAAATTAAAATGAGTGTTACCATTAGAAACCTCATCATTATAAATAGAAAAAAGGTAAAAGGTAAATTGTTCACTCAAGGGGGTAAATGGAAAATCTTTGGGGTTAAAGGTCACTGAGAACTCAAAATAAGCAATTTATTAAATAAAGATAAATCACTAAAGGTCTTGGAGCACTCTTAAGTAAGTTTTTCTCTCAATGAATGTGAACCATTGACTTGAAACATTAAGAAGTAATTCCTCAAAGTTGGAAGTCACTAATGTAATGTCCCCAATTTTTGTATTGCCTTATGGTGAGATTAGGAGGGATTTCCAAAGCTTATGTTAGCCAAGTCACAAGAGCACGATTATATTATTGGTGGATCTGGAGGGTTTTGAGGAGTTTTATGGGGGTCTACTTGGATTTCTTATCATTTTTCATCATTAGGATTAGTTTCACACAGTTCAATCTTGGTTCCTGTGCATTTTGATGATTTCCATAAAATGAAGTTATTAACATGCATATTTTAATTAATTACGCTTAAGGTGTTGTTCTAGGCTGATTACTCGGAGAAACACCTTAGTGTAATAACTTGTTGGAATCGGGGCAAAAATATCTACAAGGAAAGATGATGAAAAAGGAGTTTTGGGTGGTCCATGTGATCATGAAGGTGAATTAAGCATTTTTTGGGGTAAAAAGTGACTTTAATTAGTTAACAAAAGTCATTTTATTAATAAAGAAAGGGAAAGTGATTTTATTAAAATTTAATTGGAGGGAAACGGTAAAAAGAGTGGCAAAAGAGTCAAGTGAGTTATAAAAAAATGGAAATGGGGGGTCTCTCCTTATTCTTGCATTTGTTCAGTTGAGAAAAATAAATTTTGAGAACTCTAGAGGAAGAGTCTAGAGTTTTTGGAAACCCTCATTTTGGTTTGTTAGTTTCGATGTTGAAACTATACATCCTAGCTAGTTTGGGAGCATAATCACTCAGATTTCACGATTATGCTTCAAAGGAGAAAATATGGCAAAGATGGAGTAAGTCCTCAAAGTGATATCAGTTGATCTCAAGCTATGATTTTGTGTATTCTTTAAATCTTCTTTTAGGTTGAGTTACCAAGTCAAATAGGGGTCGAGTTGTTAAGGAAATAAGTTGAGCTTCCATTCTTGAAGAGGTCGAAATTGTCACTACATGAAGGTTGAGTTTTATCACTCAGAAGGACGAGTTCAATCTGCAAAGAAGGGACAAGTTCTACAGCACATTTGATGGCTAAGTTATATCGTTTCAAAGAGAGTAGAGTTTTGTTCTACCTTTATTTGCCACTTCTGAGGCTGAGCGTATCCTTCTTAAGTCAAGTTACAGTTGTGCAAGAAGGTCGAAACCCTCTCTTTTGAAACTAGTTCAAGTTATTATTTGTGGGAGCCATTCTAGGTTGAATCTATTAGTTTGGGGGTCGAGTTACAACCAATCTCTAAGTGGACGAGTTGGTGGTTTATAAAGACTGCGTGTACAACCTATTTGGGGACTAATTTCTATGGGAAAGGAGCTGAACTCACAACCATTCTGGGGTTGATATTCCCAGGGTATAAACTACTATAACCTCATTCTAAAGCACTTGTTATCTTGATGTTGTATTGTTGAGTTTACACTAGGATCATGTTTCCTATTTCCTTAATATGTACTCCTATGCCAAGTAAACAAAATTTTGTTTACGCTTAAAAGCATGTAACATTATATATCTATATATATATATGCTTAGTTTAAAGCATGTAACACTGTTTTGAAGCTTCCTCTTGGCATGTTTTAATCATTATGTGTCTATATTTGAAATTAAAATCAAGAAAGTGCACCTACAGCCAAGCACATACAAATTGTTTGACAAAATGACACACTGAAATTCCAGACCAAACTCAAAAAATTGTGAGGAAATTCTAAGGTATCCCAAGGGAGTATATTACAAATAAGCTCCAATGTTGTTGATTTAGTTTCTCCAAACAATTGTTATAAAAAATAATAACAGAGAGAAATTTTCATTAGCTTGAAACAATAGGTCATTATTTTCCAAGGTTCTTGAGGCAAATTGTTGGCTTCTAAAAACGTGTTGTCATTTTAGAGGTTTTTAACCTTTGAGGTGGCCAATTTTCCTTCATCAGGCAAAGTACTACCTTAGAGAGCTTGCTAACCTCCAAGATGATTGATTTTACCTTTACGTGCCCAAAACACTAATTCACAACCCAACAAGTAGTTTTTTGACACTTCAATGCATTGTTTTGGTCAGTTAACTATAAATTGGACAATTATTGGGAAATATCCTTGAGTTTTAAGTGTTGTTGGGTGAAGTCTTGATGGGTGGGGAGGGAGGTGAAAGGAGGTGGGCATGGCAACTTTTTGTCAACTCATGTATTACATGAGGGTGACATGACTGCCACCCTCCCTTAAGATGATGTGACATGGTGTCCTAGGATTTTACCACCTCATGTGGTTATGTTCTAGTTTTAATTTATCTACATCAGTTCAGTGGCTCGTTTGTGGGAGCTTTGATTGTTGGAGGTTTCTCAAGAGCTAGATAATGACTTTTCCTAGTGAAAGTATTGCGCATGGTTTATTTATCTCTGCTTTTGTAAGGTTTTTCTACCCCCTGCTCTACTTAGTTATGGTTCTAAAAAGCTAGTATTTTGGTTCCCTATGTGAATTCTCTCTAGATAGCTTCTCCATCAGCATTTTTTTAGGAGAAGGACTAGGTCTTCCTAGCTTAGCTCCTCCTGCCCTTTGGACACATTGGTTTCAACATTGGGTTTTGGTCATAGAGGACAGTTCTCTAGGTTACACATGTAGCTTATTTTCTCAAGGGATGTGAGTGTATGTTCCTCTTGCCTCTCAATTCAACTTTTATGGTTGGGAAGCATGGTTTGTATTTCTAAATGCAAGGTATCCCTAATGCACGAGGATTTTTTCAGCAAACAACTTCTCTGAGATCTTGTTGGATTAGGTATCTAACAGTGCAATGATTTCATCCTTCAATACGCTATCACTCAATTCCTTTACTTTAACCTGAGGTAGTTTCTAGTTTCACATTGGTTTTCTTCCTCTCAGGATCTTGGTTGGGTTTATCCCCTCTCTGTTGGTTGTCCTCATCCTTGTTCTCTTTGTTGTTGTTTGTGCTCTTGGATCCCCTTGATGGTTTCCAAGTTAATTCTCTTTGCATTTGGTTATGTTTTTGACTCTTGGTCAGTGTGTTTTTGGCTCCTCAATTTGGCCCATTCCTTTATATTATTGCCTTGATTCCTAGGAAACACAACCACTTACATAGAGAAGCGAGTGGGAGGGGTGTGCATAGTGTTTCTCAATTCAAAGCCAGGGAAAAATCCTAGTTCATGATCTACCACATGTAGACACCTCCAAAATTCCAATAGGAAATAAAATAGATAGAGGAAGAAATTGTTAATGAATGAAAATATCACTAGGATTCTAAAGTCGTCGTCATTTTTGTTGATTAGGTGCTCAGTACCGGGAACACAAGAAGTAAGAAAAATCGATATGTTTACATAATTGATCTATTTTGGCATCTGAAATCATTAACAGGGAAATTCCTCCTTAAAAGGAATGATACAAGAAATGAGCTTCTTCTTAGGTGGAAGAAATTCAATTGCAATTTCAAGAAATGGATGATCACTTGGTGAGAATGGACATTTCCATTCTACATTACAAGGGACCAAACCCACAATATAGTTCTAGGCATTTTCAACCCATAGAGGTATCCACCTCCTCTTGATATTCTACATGCATACTAAAGTTTTGATCATGGTTGTTATATCCATGAATTTCGTGGTTAGTTTGGTTTATCTAGATATATGTTTTTTGTTAGTTGTCAGTACATACTTTCTGGCTAGTGTGCCTTGGTTTTGGAGTTCAAATGTCATCTTATAGGATATGTATGCTTATTACTGTATCTAGGAATTGAAATTCTACTCTTTTTCCATTTGTCTAGTTTCCTATGTGGCAGGCCAAGGTAGATAGTAGGAATTATATAATTTGTAACCTAGTGATTAATGAAAGGCCTTAACTAAAAAAAAAAGTGTTATTGGATGAACATGCTTCCAAGGTGTCTGATTTTTCTCTTCACATGGCCTCACAACTACACATGTAATTTTATAAGGTGAAATAATGATAAGTAGAGTCATCAATCCTAACACGCATCACCTATCCTTATGCATGAAGAGATCACTTGTCTGAGCTTTTAACCATTAAATTTAATACATGTGAATCCCCTTGTTTATTCAACTTTGTAGAACAAATAGCGCCCCTAAACTGATATCAAAATTTCTATCTATCGAAATAAAATCACAAAGGACACAATGAGCTTTCCAACACCTAGTTAGACAATATATAAACTACTTGTACCTTTTATTAAATGTGTAGTGGAAAACAACTTATTGCCAAAAAAAAATGTCAATTGCATATTTTTTACGTTTGGATTTGAGAATCAACTTCCACTAGATATATTATGGTTGTGAGTCTCAAAAACATTGGTCTAGCCCCTTCTAGCATTCCCATACTCTCGCTTACAATAAAAATATGCATAAACAAGCCTCCAATACTAAAGTCTAGTTTAAAAGTGATGTTCTGGTGAATTTAACAATTTTGCATGAGATTATAATCCATAGAATACACTCTTTGATCAAACTTATTAATGCATTCCCAATCATTGTGAAGGAATTGGTTGTGTTACGCTCAATGTCGCCCTATACACTAACTATAGTAAAAGAGAACTGTTAATTAAAGATTCTCTATCATGCATTACTAATTAGATATGTGATCATTGGCGATAAGAAATTATACTAATCATTAATGAAGAATGAGGTGGTTTGTCAACAATCATGATCAAGATTTCTCCCACCTCTCCCTTTCACATATCAATCCTCCCATACTTGAAACTAGGCTTGTTAGAGCAAAAATGTAATTTATCTTTAAAAACAAGCTTGTAGAACTCTTGTACATGATCATCCCAAATCCTTTTTATGCATTGCTTGTACTATCTTTGCATACAACATTAATCTGAATGCTTGCATCTCTTTGCTAATGAAGATTACCATACACTTGTGTATTTACCAAGTAGCTTCACTCACTTCACACATTGTGTGACTTTACACCTTGCCTCTTACGATTGTATTGAATTGACATTAGTTTCAAGGTAATGAAATCAATTATTTTGTTAGTATGAAAATTCTTAACAAGTATACCAAAAATGTTTCACTTAAGCTATAGGTGACTTATAACCCTAACAACAAAAGATGGATGCTTCTATGCTTTATATTTGCAACAAAAACATGAGAAAAACCATGCAGCAAAATAAATCATGCAAATAGAAACATATAACAATAGAAAATCAAAGTGTAATAACCTAATGGAGGACTTGAATAAATGATAATTTTATTAATGAATACACCAAGTGAGGAGAAATCACAAAATGGGTTTGCAATTCCCCCTCCATGGGATGGGTCCTTTCCTGTCCTTGTGCTTCTACAACATGCGTCTCTCTCTCAATTTACAATGGGCAAAAAAAACAAAAAGGTGTTTGAACTCAAGTGGGAGTTCAAATGTTATGAGGCGATAATGTTAACAATGAAAATGGTCATGTTGAAGAATGGAGAGAAAACCTTTTATTTATAACACAATATTGAACTAAATTAGGAATTAGAAAATAATAAAATATTATTGACTAAATCAAAATCTAGTCGTTGTGAATATTTTATTATATTTTTGAGAGGGAAAAGATATTCAAAATGGTCAAATATCTTTATTTAGAAAATGGTTGAAGTAATTAACAGATAAAAATGATTTATTAATCATGTTGTGAGAATTAAAGAAAATATGAGTTTGAAATAATTATTAAATAATGATTTAACAATTATCTCAAAAGGAAAATATGGAATAAATAAGGAATAATACATAGATAATGATTTATTTAAATATTCGAAGGTGATTAAGTCAAAAGTGATAAAAAAAATTATCAAATAAGGATTTAATAATTATTTCTAGAGCATATTAAATAAATAATGATTTATTCAATTATTCTCATGGGTTTTTTTGGATTTTAATGAGAAATAATTTAGGAAAAATTGTTTAATAATTTATTTCCTATAATGAAAGTAGGTTTACTATGGTAAAACCTATTCGACATGGTGTATTTCGATCAACCTAGTAATAAATGGCTAAGTGATCATTTTTTGGATGATAACAAATTGCCCCCCAACGTAAGAGTGTCAGGAGCAAATCGTATGACTGAAATATGTTGTAGGTTGCAGACAGAGAGAGAGAGAGAGAGACAGACAGACAGACAGAGACATAGAGAGCAAGGCAAGGAAGGACTGAGAATGGAGGGGGCGAGACCTACTTATTTGATAGAAGTCTCGTTTTATTGGTAACTACATAATCTCATATGAGTCAGGGGAGGCATATCCATACCCTCTGAGATAAATGAGTACAAATAATAATGATGTGCCCAACAATGTGGGTATGAGCAACAAAGTACATGATACATGATATGTTGGCATCAATGGGATAGAAAGTGATATAATGATACAATGAGTCCCATATAGATAATGTGTATAGAAAACAAAGGTCAAGATTGATACAATGAAATTTGTTAATTTGGGTACATGAGACATAATTCCCCTCAAGCTGCCATGGTGAGGGGGGATCACAACCAGAGAAGCCTTGTTGAACAAGAAAGGGCTTTGAAGATGTTAATGAACTATCTGAAGCAGATGGCCATGCTGTGAGCATTGTGATCGGCTAATCAAGGGGGCAGATCAAGTTAGGCAGGTTGATCAAGGGGTGGAAGTGAGGGCACATTTGAGGGCATCGAATGACTGTTGAGCTTGATCATCCCAAACAAATAGAATGTTAGATCAAAGTAGTCTGAGAAACCCATGGGCTATGATGGCATAGCCAGGAACAAACTGGCGAAGGAAGTTGGCTTTGCCTTAAAGGATTTATAGTTGGCGAAGGGTATGAGGAGGAGGAAGTTCAAGAATGGCTTGAACTTTGAGAGGGTCAAGGGTGATACCATCTTTGGAGACAATGAAGCCCAAAAGTCATCCAACAAGAACAAAAAAGACATACTTAAGGGGATTGAGGTGAATGTTATACTTGCAACATCGAAGGAAGATGGTACACAAATCATCAAGGTGTTGCAACTAGAGTTTGGAATGAGCAATGAGATCATCTAGATACACAAGGATAATGTGAGGCAGGTCATCAAAATAATAGGACGTGCCATGCTGAAAAATGCCCCCAACATTCTTTAAACATAAAGACATGACCCTATAAGCAAAAATTCCCCACATACTAGTAAAGGTAGTTTTAAGTTGATCATCATAGCAGATACGTATCCGATTGTACCCCTAGAATCCATCCATAAAGGATGAGACCTCATATCCTACACATTCATCAATGATTTGGTCTATGAAAGGCGTGGGGGAGTTGTCTTTGGGACGAGCTTTGTTCAGACCTCAAAAGTTCGTGCAAACATGAATTGTGTCTCGTTTCCTCAAAACAGGAACGGGGTTGGACACCCATGTGGTGTATTCAACGGGATAAATGAAACCAACCTACTTGATCTTCTCGATTTCGGCTTTAATAACATCTCATTTGGAAGGATGAATAGGCCTTTACTTCTAGCGGATGAGAATGGCATTAGGCCATGTGTCGATATGGTGTTTAACACTGGTGATATCAAGTCCGAGCATCTCAAAATAAGACCACGTGAAAACATTAGAAAAATCTTTGTATAAGTTAGTGTAAGTTTTAATTTCTTCCAGGGTACATTGTGCTCCCAAGGTGATATTTTCTTCAACCCCTGGTTTATTCAAAATGTTAATCTTTATGGTAGGTGAAATGTTGGCCATATTTCCTTCTTCGAAAGAATCTGGTGCAAGAATGGGATTTTTGAACCAATCAACCTCACCATGAATGAAGTCATTGGATTCCACATCATATTGATCATGGGTTTGTTGTAGAAGGAAGTATGCACAATCGTGCATATCATCCCAAGGATAATAAGGGGTGGTCATGGCTTCCATGATGTCTTCATCAGAATAGAAAATGGGAGGATAGGAGGAAGAAGAACCACATGATGAAGATGAACTACTTGAAACATCGTCATGAGAGACAAGGTTCACATGCGCATCATCAGAAGGGTGTTAAAAATAACTTGTAGATGTGACATATATTGATGTTGAGACCGAAGTTTCCTCCAAAGAAGGTTTGAAAAGTGTAACTAGGTTTTGTCTTCATAATGACATGTAATTGTGACTTTTGTAAATGATGTAATGAAGAAAATAAAATTATTATTGTAAGCCTTGCTTCATGGGTTTCATAAGACAATGATTTTATTTTAGATGGCTCCCATTGAGAGCCTTAGGATTTATCATTAAGGTCAAAGAATTAATGTCGTGGATGAAGAGCTCTTCTTGAGCATGTGTAAAATATATATGAGTCAATTAAGTGCCTAGAAATCCCTCTAAAGACAAGCACAATCCTCTTCTCTTAATGTCGATCTACAAAATGAAGTAATAACTCATGTCGGCTCACCCAAAGTGACACACCTATTTGGATGCTAAATTCGTCTCATTATATCGATGAATGACTATATATACAAGGTTAGGATCATCGTAGAAAAAAAGTTCAATTTTTCGCATCTCTTTGAAATTTTGGATGGGTATTATAGAGATTAGTTTGGATCTTTAGAACAGAGATGAAATTGAATGGAAGGAACAACAAGCAAGTGAATAAAAGGAGCAACGAAGAGTTCTAATGAATAGTGGCAACAACGAAATTTGGAACACCTTTTTTCAGGTATCCTTCTCAGTGAAGAAGGTTACAGTTCTGTGGTAAAGGGAATTCAAATCCCTCTTGAGTACAGTTCGGATGCACTAGTTCAATATAGAAGATGAAACTTGGATAGAGAAGGAAGAGACCGCAAGGATATATTCTAGGCTAACCACAGTAAGGAAGTTATGATTAGAGATACAGAGACAAGTTCAAGGGTCTCTCTATCTTGGATCAGAGATACAGTCTTGAAGACATAACAATTCGGTACAACCATATTTTCTTGATGATGATAGTAAAAAGGTCTCATAAGAAGAGATATAGATGATATCTCAGTGATGTCAATTTCTCAATGCTTAGAAGATCAGAGAGAAATAGGAGTCAAGAGAAGAGAAGGCAGTCAAGAGGACTTGTGGCTTGGTCTTGGAGTGGCTATTAGGTCAAGGGTCTTCGTCTTGCTATTCGTCAATTGGAATATCTATAAGAAGAATTTGTGTGGGTTTTCCTCTCAAAGGGTGAGAGGTTTTGGCCCTAGCTCATAGCCTACATGTTGTGTCTCTTGTCTATTTATGTTCATGCATTGGTTACTATTTAATGAAGAAGAACATGAATAATCTAACATATAAGAAGATCCTAATCTAAACAAGTGAAAAGCATTCACAAATAGTGACTAATAGAAGAGAAATCACCTAAAGCTAATGCCCTATATTTCTCAATGAGAAGCACTATAGGGAAATCCTAAAGAGTATGAATAGACTGATCCCATAGATGACAACAAGTAGAGAATAGGGGTTAAACTATCTGTCATATCGACATTAAGAGGGAGAATCACGATGGTGCGTTGAGAAGCCTCCTGTGGTAGTATGTATAACCATTTGGAATTTATCTATATAATGATTGCTAAGAATTTGAAAAAGGAAATCTACAGTTTATATCAAACCCTAGTAGATGCTAGCTGTGATTGGTTTTGATTATTGAAGCTCATGTATGAAATCTAGGATATGTATGGAATCTTAGTGAGGAATCTAACATATAAATTCTGAAACTTGTTAGATTCATTGATTTGTTTTGTGTCTAGGGCTTGCTATATGATGGAACTTGTCATTGAAAGAATATTGAAACTGTACATATA
Organism: Pinus taeda; assembly: GCA_000404065.3. NCBI lineage: Eukaryota > Viridiplantae > Streptophyta > Pinopsida > Pinales > Pinaceae > Pinus > Pinus taeda. The sequence goes on from APFE031654667.1 coordinate 265,830, forward strand.
ATGAGCTTTGTACCTTGTTGAGTTATGGATGTGATTTAGGGTTTGTAACAAAACCTGGGCAAGAAGTTTAAGCATTGAAGTATAGTCTCTTGTTGATTTTGTTTGTAAATGCTTCCACTATTATAAGTTTTTGATATGGCTAACTTCATGCTTCTATAATTTTTGTTTTTCTCGCTATCTAAGTTGTGTAGGTACATCATCTTCAAGTTGGAGGAGATTATCGTAAATTAAAGTTGATATGATAAGCATGACATATGAATGAATTTGACAATAAGGATGGAAGTCATGAAAGATTCTTTGATATTGTAAAGAAGAAGTAGAGCTCCCTAGGTTAAGAGGGAGCTTGAATGAAAGGAATCTCCCTAGGATAAGAGGATGGTTGAGAATATTCCTTGTACAATAATAATTAGATCCTCTCTGATTAAGAGGGAGTGACAGATATGGTTCTCTACTTCATGTGTCATGCACTAGACCAAGACTAACAACCGTAAGTTTTAGCGAAGGCCATGAGTGAGAGAAGGAAATTGGAGAATGCATTTCGAGGTGCTACTAAAAGAAGGAAAGCATGATCCTATTGAAGAATATGTTGCTGCATATGAAGTAGGAAAGGAAAATGTGTGATTGAGGAACCTTCTGTCAAAGATTCGGTTGATATTCCTACTATGGAAAGTTGAGAAGCAACATCAAGTTGTCTGGAAGATCCCAAAGGTTTGTATTTTATTATGTACATGTGAAAGTATATTATTAATTGGGGTTGTGTTTGTACAGGTAAATCTCTTGAAGGTTTTGATAGCATGTTGGTTACCAATAAGTTTGATTGGGAGAGATTGGTTATCCTTGATCCAGATCCTTGATCTACTGGATCAAGGAGTGTTGAGGTTTTGTGAGTGAAGCATTTCCTGGGAGGATATCTAGCCGAAAATTTGTGACGTTGATGTCTAGGTCCTGAAGTTGGAAGGGTGGCATTGGTCATTGAGCTCTGACACACACCTACATCTTTGGGTTGATGGTTAGCAAGTAATCCTGATGGTACCTAGAGAGGCTGAAAGCTTAAGTCCATCTTATTTCCACCCGGATAGATTGCCCTGGTCAAGAATCTAGTCTGTCGCATTGTGGTGCCTAAATTGTTGAGAGACCAATGGATAGATTGCCTTGGTCAAGAACCTAGTCAATGTCATTGCGGTGCCTAAACTTCTTCATAGATGATGTGTTGAGATATTCCATGTAGCTCTATGATTATATGTAAATATGAATAACTCCCTAGTTCAGAGGGAGTGTTGGAAAATGTAACTAGGTTTGATCTTCATTATTGTACTTGAGCCAATATGTAATTTATTTGTCAAAAGAAAGTGAAATTTTTATTATTATTAAATCAAATTGACTTATAAAAGAATGGGTTTCATTCTTGGGTCAATTGTAGGTCAAGCCTCCATTGTAGGCTTTAGGTTATTGTCAAAGTCATTTATTGTTTGACTCCTCCATCAAGTCATCTACTCATGAAAGACAACCTCTTCAAAGTCAGCCTCAAAAGAATTATTATCAAAATATCACATGTCAGTTCAATTCAAAGACACATCTCTTCATGATACATGTCGGCTCGTTTAGGATGGACAAACCACTATATATACCAGCCTAGGATCTTTGCATTACATCAACTCAGAGCTCACAATTTCAAAGATGAATTTTGGTGATCATAGAAAGGAAGTTTTGGTGTATCTCAAAAGAAGTTTTTCGGTATTATCTCAGAGAAAATTTCGGTGTTGTTTACAGTGAGAAGTTTAGATCTTAGTGAGGCATACTCTTTGTGCTATCATAGTTAGGAAATGCAGATTGGGGTTCATTCTTCCACAGTCCAGTGCTCCTACGTTTGATGCTGCCACGTACTACAGTCTCAGTGCTAATATTATCTTGGTGTAACTACAATATGGTGGGCTCGGTGCCCTCACAAAAATGAAGTCTCTTGTTGCTATTACAGTGATATTACCTCAAATATATTGAAGTGAAGATGTTTCAGCGAAAACTCAATGGAAATTATTTGATGCTAACACAGTGAAAGGAAAAAGGTTCACTTGATGGAGGTAGTCTCGAGTCTAGATTGTAAGGTTCTTAATCGTCTAATCTTTTGAATCTACTAAAGGAAGAATTTGTGACTAGGCTTTCCCCTCGAGGGGAGTTTTTCCTTGACATCGTGCCTATATCTTGTGTTCTCTTATTTTGTTGTTTGGCATTACTCTTGATGATAAGAAAAGATAATTAAGAAATCTAATACTAATAATGAAAACATCATAAGTTAATGTCATAATAAGGGAAATCATTTTAACCGCTAACTCTTTGAGGAAGTGGACTCACTACGAGCGACATCTAACACGCGAAGCAGTTGAAGTGTATCACGAAAATCTTCGATATGGGGACAATAATGGGAATAATGTCCATACTTATTGCACAAAGCACAATGGTTTTGTGCGTAAGGTTTTATTCTCCTTGATGGATTCTAGTAAGGTAACATGGACCTCAGGAATGTTAGGGTCAGGAAAAGTATCAGAGACCACATTCTTAATATGTGGGAGCTTAGGACAATTATTGGTGATGAGCCCAACAACATCACACAAAGCACGTGGAGGAGAAGGCTTAGGTGGCTTAGGAGGAGTGGGAATTGCTTGGGGGGGCTTGTCTTTGCTTCCCTTTTTTTGGGCTTTTCCCCCCTCACCAGATGCTTTCACAATAGGAGAGGCTTCTTGCTGAGGTTGTTGTGGAACTGAACCAAAGGAAGGTGTGGTAATAACTAGTTTAATTGGAGTCAAAGTCATGTAAGGTTTAAGTTGGTCAAGGGGAGTGTTTGTGGGAGGATCAATGTACCATACTAGGATCCCCAAAATGATATTGGGAAGACTGAACATAGCCATTACAGGATTGGAAAATATTCCTAGTGGTGGGAATAAGAAAGGTATATGACCGAAAGGGTAATGACCTAGAGGAACCACTCCTGGATGGGAAAGACCTGGGGGAATGGTTCCTGGTTAGAAAAGACTCGGGGGGACACTAGTGGGAGGGAAGGAGCCTAAAGGGATTGTTCTTGCAGGATGAGTAGAGTCTGGAGCAGGGGGTTGTTGAGGATATGGTTGTTGGGAAGACGTACTAGACTACTTGTCAGCAACCCATGACGCTTGAAGCATGCAAACACTCGAAGAGATAGGCTCCGAAGGAGTAGGTGGTGGGCCATAATAAGCTCCAAGCAACATGGAATCTTTATAGACTCCAAGGGAAATAGTGGTAACGGTGACAATGGTATTGTTGTTTGCCATTGATGAGATGGTATTATGAGGAGATGTCTGCGACTGAGGGTTATAGTAAGTAAGTTAATCAAAAGTAACAATCTTTCCATTATGGAGAAAGCACATCTTACGAAAGACAAAAGATACAACAACTCACATGACATAGGTGTAACTATGACCCAAAAATAAGTTATAATCCAAAGGGGAATTGATGACTTCGATATCGATCATAAACGTCTTGCCAATGAATGTGACAAGGAAATTTTGATAGAGACTAAGAGGATGTGATGGGTGCCATCCCACGCATGAAGGGTGATGGTGGGTGGTGATAGGTTAGGGGAACCAAGTCGCTTCCAGACACTAATGGTCATCACACAGATGGAGGTGCCTTCATCAATTACACATCGTTGAACAATGGTGTTTTTTATTGAGATTGGTATATGAAAAGAAACAAAAGAAGGACGAGGAGGATGTCCACTTTTTCAACATCAAAGAAAATCAAATGACGTCAGAGAGTTCCACAACACCTAGATCATATAGTAGAGCCTTCCAATGGGATGGGCATGTCTGGAGGACTCCCAACATTGACATGGCAACAGGAGATTGTGCCAAGTCATCTATTATACTATATGTATGGTCAGCTTTATAAGAAGCAACATTTCGACATAATGGACCTTTGGTGATCTTGGAGTGAACCTATACCTTAGGCTAAGGGATATATGAGGTGCCATTTGGTGACGATAGGGGCTAAGTGGAATTTTTGGGTTAATAATGAGTCGTTGACTTCTAAGTAGGATTGTCATATTGGCATGACTGAGTTTGGAGGTTGATTTCTTCAAAATCCATCATGAGAATCTGACAATTCCCATTCCCAAGTTTTAAAGGTTGAGGAGGTGGAGGATTTTGGGCAGGTTGGGTAGCCATATATCCTTGATGAGGGAATGGATTGGTAATCACAACTGAATGCAAGGAAGAGGAAGCAGGAGGTGGAGCCCTAAGTTGAGGTCCTCTAGAGGTAACTTCTTGAGCTTCCCATGCCTGGTGCATCTGTAAAAGGGGACATTCATGAGTATAATGGCAAAAAAATATGCAACAAGCACAAGGTTTATTGGTTGTTTGCCCTGTTGTTGGTTTGCGGGATTAGGCTTGTCACCCTTAGGGGCATTGGGTTGTGTACCTTGATTACCTTGAGGTTGTTGGTTCTGGTTACCCTTCCCCTTATTCCTTCTCCTGGTGTTAGGGGGATTGGTACTACTCTACTAGGCATACACTTGATTTTGTGGAGGTGCTTGATGTTGTGGCAGAGGCAGTGAAGGCATGGAAGGTTGAGGTGATGGTGTCAGTGGGGCTAGAGCGCTAGGTTGTGCATAAGGATAATAATGGTTTACGACAACATTTTGATAACCAAGTTGAGCAACAGTTGGCCCTGTCATCGACTGATGCAAATGGGTAAATGCATATGATGTGCTTGTACCTTAGTAAGAGTTGATATGTGAAGGATCAGGAAGGGGATATGTGTAAGCGGAACTGGTCTCCCCCTGGGGTTGACCATAATTCATAGGAGATTGAGGATACGATGATGGTTGAGGGTGGGAAAGAGATCCAATCCTATCATCAGCGTCGTGAGATACCCCAGGTGTGAAAGCAACACCAAGCTGAGGTAGATTGGGGAGGATAGTATAAACATAACCTAATTGTGCAGATATCAGATCATATTTCATCTCTATCTTGAGAGCTTCTTCCTAAGTCTGAGGGAAGTGAGAGGCGACATCTTTACCTACAGGGTCCAATAGGGTTCTCAAAAACCAATCCATATATACATGGTCTTCAAACTCAGGGGCTTTACAAATGCTCCCCCTTCTGCACCATTCTTGTACATGGTCAGAAAGGTAGGTGGCTGAAGTTTGAAGAAAAGAGGTCAATAGTTTGGTACTAGTGTCATATCGAAGAGGTAGTTAGAAATATTAAAGAAATGTGTTGGCAAGAGTTGCAAATGTGGAATCAGAGTCATGCAGGTGGTCCACATACCATTTGGCAAAAAATCCAGTTAGGGTGCATTGGAAGAGATGAAAATGAATGGAGTTCTCAGTAATGGAATTTGATGAACACCATATGTGGAAAGAGCAAACATGATTGGCCAATTCTAGCTGTGGAGAAGAGGATTGTTGATGAGCTGTCTTAAATCAAGGAGGTTCAAACAAACCATATAGGGAAGCAAGTGTGGATTGGTGGCCATAGCTGAAGAGTTTTTGCCTATGGGATTATCTTAGTTAGGAACTTGGTTACCACCTCAGTTTCCACCACCCACATTAGTGTCTGACATGGTGGCGGTGCGGGTTGGGAAGATGTGGAATCAGAGGAAGAACAAGAATCTGTACGTGGACTCAAAGGAGGACTTGGAGGATGGATTCTAACTCAACGAGCAGTAGTGAGAGAATGTGCTAAAGGAAACTAGGAATGAAGGCGACAAAGTCTCAATGACAAACATTTAGGGGGCGCAATGGTGTCAAGACCAATATGACTCAAGAGGCTAAAGTGGATGATATTAGAAAAGAGTAGCAAATAATAAGAAAGCACTAGTGCAGTAGTGCAAGTGTAAACATGCTATAATGATATGCTACTCTAATGTAAGCAAGCATAGAAAAATGACCTCTAGTCTAAAGGTGATTTAGATCCTCAAACAATTCCTAATTCTATTATTTTAGATGGACTTCCAAGAGACTTCTTACTTTACGAAATATTATCCCTACAAGAATAGTTGTCTAGAGAAAGGTGGGGTAGAGGACCAATTGCTTGCCCACAACCAATCCTATAGGGTGTTTTCCTAAGATTGGCCCCTAAGGTTACCTTCGTCCCATGGGAGCGGTTGAGTCTTGAGCTTTCTAGTGATAAAAAATGACATGAAATTCCCTAATACAAGTTGGTAGCCTCAAGGATAACTTCTCACATCGTGATCTAGCCTAACTCCCTCTAAATCAAGTTTCTGATGCGCTGAGGTTTTGATCGTGGGATGGTGAAGGATTTTAAGCTCCCATAAATATAAAATTTATATGTCTCCATGTAAGTGATTAATGGGTGTTATTGGAAGCCTATCCCATTGATCCTAAACCTAACTACAAAGATTGTTTTGGCCTTGGTGCCCAAGTGGGCTTAATCTATGCGAGTTAAGTTATTAATGTGGATTGTTTGAAGTCTTGGCTTGGTAGTGATAACCATACTCACATTTGCTTAGGGTGTACATATGTGAATAATATGTCAAGTGGATGAGTTAACTGAGCATGTTTTTATGATGCCAATGTTGCTGAAAATAAAGTGCATAAACTGTAAATAATATTGAAAATTAAGAGTAAAATGAATAACAAACTAAAGCACACAAACCCCCCACCCAAGAAGGCAATTAAGTAGTAAAAATGATGACAAACAAGCAACTCAAAGACACAAAAAAATGGCAAAAGTATCTATTGTCTAAGGGTTTGGGTTCTAAAGGCAAAAATCTGCTAAAAGTGGTGCAAAAAAATAGCAAAAAATAGAGTTGAAAATGCTTGAAAAAGAAAGGTAATGAGCTGGAAAAACAAGGATACACAAGGGGATCCTAAGGAGGGAAGACATCACAAGATTCTAAAGGGAATAATGTCTTTTAAAAACCTGTCTAAAATGTCTGCAAAATAGTGGAAAAAACACTGAAAAACAGGGGCTGAAAATGTGGCACAATATACTTTTCAACTCAAAAATTCTCTTCGTAAATGATGGAGGTCTACTCTAAACCTTAGGGGGGTTTTTCCTTCCTCAATGAGAAAAACACTAAGCGGATCTAGACTTAGAGGTGACTCAGGAAAGAACAGAACCCTTCTCGGTACACATACAACAACCTCGGTGAAAATTGGAAAATTGGAAAAAAATTCTGAAAATTTTAACGCAAAAACTGACCTGGAAAGTGAGTATGAGCGCATTTTTTGGGCTAAAAAGTGCGCTGGGGGCACATAAAAAAGACCAAAAAGTGTGTTTTGTTCCTGATTCTTCTTCTTAGGAGATTTGACCCAAATTGCGTCGTTTACTGCTCGATTGGTATCTATGAATTGCGGGAATATGCAAAACCCTAACATAAATATAGAATTTTCCAGCAAATAGAAAAAATCTAAAAACATAAATCGAGACGAATAAAAATTCTAGAAAAACACTGAAAATAGCTAAAAAAACAACTACCAAGGTTCTGAATTACTACAACAGTGGAGTCGCCATTTGTTAGTATGCAAATTCTTAGCAAGTGTAAATGTTTCGCTTAAGTTATAGGTGACTTATAACCCTAAAAACAAAGATGGTTGCTTCTATGCTTCAGATATGCAACAAAAACATAAGAAAAACCCCGGAGAAAAATAGATTATGCAAATAGAAACATATAACAACATAAAATCGAAGTATAATAACCCAATGGAGGACTTGAATAGATGATAATAGTATTAATGAATACACTTGGTGAGGAGAAATCATAGAATGGGTATGCAATTCCCCCTTCGTGGGATGGGTCCTTTGTTGTCCTTGTGCTTCAACAAAATGCTTCTCTCTCTCAATTTGTAATAAGTAGAAAAACAAAAAATTTCTTGAACTGAAGTGGGAATTCAAATGTTATGAGACGATAATGTTGACATTGAAAATGGTCACGGTGAAGAATAGAGAGAAAACCTTCTATTTATAACAAAATATTGAGCTAAATTAGGAATTAGAAAATAATAAAATATTATTGACTAAATAAAAATCTAGCCATTGTGAATATTTGATTATATTTTTGAGAGGGAAAGGATATTCAAAATGGTCAAATATCTTTGTTTAGAAAGTATTTGAAGTAATTAACAAATAAAATGATTTATTAATCACTATGTGAGAATTAAGGAAAATACGAGTTTGAAATAATTATTAAATAATGATTTAACAATTATCTCAAAAGGAAAATATGGAATAAATAATGAAATATTAAATAAATAATAATTTATTTAAATATTCCAAGGTGATTAATTCAAAAGTGAGTAGTGTAAAGTTGGAGGGTGGTGTCTATACAATTTTTTTCAGAGATTAGAATCTATGGTTGTGAGCTGCCACCTTACAAACTACCAATTTTCCTCCCCATGAGAATTTTTGCATTAGAATATATCAGACAGATGATGAATATGGATGATACTAATTTTGTTTCTAGGAAGCATAAATATCATTTTAAACTGAAGGCACAAGTTCGCCCATTCATAGTCAATACCAGAGCTATAGAAAAGGAAGTTAATGATTTGTTAAAGCAAATGAAATTTAAATTAAGTTTCAGCTGGTCATATGATCCATTGGGGGTAATATCATCGATGAGATTTGAACATAAGTCTACACCATATGTGCATATTGTAAAGCCTAAACTTGAACAATATGCTAACTTAGACTAATGGGAGGATAACATATTGTAGGAGGTTGAAGAACAAGTTTCAAGTCAAACAACATTAGAAACTTCTAGACTAAAGGAAAAAGAATTGAAAAATCCAAGAGAAAACATATCCCCAGCAGGTTTAGAGTTCCAGAAAGTGGAATTCAAAGTATTTAAGGTAAGAAATTCCATCAAAGTTGAAGAAGAGTCATAAGAAGTCCAAAATTATGAAGAGCCTACCACAATCACACTTTCAAGAGAGCTTGTATTTTTGTTACAACAAACATAAGAAGCCATCATAAATTCTTCTTCTTCTACTTCTCCTTCTTCTTCTTCTTCTTCTTCTTCAGGATAATAGAGTATTTCACAAAATTTATAGAGATGAAAAAGAAAAATGAGGCATTGAAGACTTCAACATATGCACAGCTTTGGAAGCAATCTTCCACAACTCAGACCAGGTTACTATCTGCTTTAGATAGTGAAAAAGGACAATTCTAGCTAGCATTTTTGGAACCAAATGTCCCTGTCCCTAGAAGTGCTTATGATTATAAAAACTCTATATTTTTGTTTGATACTAAACAAATAAATCCTATAAATCAAATTTATCTCCACAAACAAGTAGGAGAAATGATCTATACATCATTGACAAGTTCTTCCATGGAAGTGTCCAAACTACGAGCATCCCTAAAGAATATTCACTCCCAAGTGAAGCTAGAAAAGATGTCTTCTCTAGCTAAAGATACCAAGATTAAGGGGTTAGAAGATATAGTTTTAAAGTTAAGATTGAACCCTAAATATGTAAAAGCATCTGAAGAAATAATAAAAAGCAGAAATACAAACATTCAAGCACTAAGGAAACAACTGAAGTTACTAACAACTGAACACCCCCAAGCATAGGAAGTGGGACAACTGTTAAAGGAAAAGGAAAACATGCTTCATATGATTGTTGAAGAGAATGCACAAATCTAGAAAATGGAGGCAAAGATGGAGAAATTAATCAAGGAAATAGAACTTCAAATCAACATTGGATCAGGGACATCTACAACAACAACAAAAACAAAGTCTACTAGTCAATACCCAGTAGAGCAATTTTCAAAAGCTATCGGTGACCTATCATTGAGGGACATGGAGACTAAAAAATGAAGAGCTAAATTAGAGAAGGCCCGAGACAATAAAATAAAGGCCGACAATGCATACCTCGCTGAAGTACATAAAACCTTCAGACTAAGTAAACAATTAGAGAAATACATGAATGAGTCAACCATTGCTCTGACCTTGACAAAAGCTAGGAAGAAAATATGGGTAGATATCAATTCAACTTTTTTAGAATTATGGACTTCAATAGAAATTATTTTTGAATAAGAACAACTTGTTAATAAAGAAAATGAAGCCATATCACAAATCAAAGAATAATTGGAGCATAAGCATGGAGAGGCCACCAGAATTATAAAATTCCAAAATTCCAAAACTAAAGAAGAGTTGGAAGAGTTAGGGATTGAGGATATAAATGAAACAATCCTCGTAGTCACGAGAGTTCTGACAAAGAAAAATCTCATATTACAGTTAGCGAAAAAGTGCCATAGTTTGAAAGCTCAGATAAATAAATTTCATAAAAAAATCTCTATTTTACTTGGTAGAGGTATTCTTTCCTTGACAAATCAGAATAATCACCTGATTTCACAAGAAAGTTACGAGGAGATATTGTATAAGATAGAACAGGATAATTCCAAACTTTCTAAGGTGAAAGGAATGATTATTGGTAAAGCTTTCTTAGAAGGTCTAAAAGATAATTTATTCATTGAACATGAAATTCACCACCTCTTCCTAACTAAACCTACATTTGAGAAATATACTGAAGTGGATGAAACTTACAAAAAAGTCATTAAGTTTTCATGCCAAAGTGAAGAGGAACTTGAGCTTATCGAATAGGAAAGGTGAATTTCTCAGAAGAAGTTGCAGTAGAAAAGGGAGCATAATGCAGGATTTCAGCAACCAGTTGAAGTGAAAGAAGGAGTAGAAAGAAAGATAACTGGAGCATAAAGCACAAAATTCAGTTTGAAGCTGCGATCATAAAAAAAAAACCCTCAATAGTGTGTTGATTAGTCAAAACTAGTTCAAAAACTCTATTCTTGTAAAAATCCAAATCAATTTTGATAATATTGCATTTTGTAAAAGAATTATATTAGATTTAGATATTTTTGAATTACACTCTATAAGTATTTTGTAATTCGAAGTAAAAAGGGTTAAAACCTTGTGATGATCCAATGACACTATTGTACTATTTTGAAATTTTTCTGAAGATAATCAAAGGATTCTAACTTCATTTTTAACAACTTATGTGTTCATGTGATTTTTTCTAGTTTATTCATTTATGTTTTTAATCATATATTCAAGGTAACATATGAGTTAGTGTAAGGCTAAGTTAAGTATTAACTTCCCTGAAAATCCGCTACAAAGTTATAATTTTTATGGAGATTAACTAATTGAATAGTTTGTTTAAATTAATTCCTCTGCATATTTAAATTGTTGCCTTCTATCATCTCTTGAATATATTATGTTTGACTATATAATTTTTCTGCACGCATCAACTGTATTTAATTAATTAAGTATTCAATATGAATGTTTGATTATTAAATACCTTCTCATTTTCCACTTTCAAAATCAATTAATTTTATTTCATTTTTATTTTTATTTTTTTATATGTTGTTATGAATGAAAATCGACCCTTTGAATTTCTTAGAAATATTTTGATTATACAAGTGTTAAAGGTTTAATACATTGGTTATCCAACTCAATTAAAAAACCTTAATTAGATGATTTGGCATAGTTCCCCAACCTAGAACTATCTATAAATATACAACATCAGATTGGCGTCGTTGTTGGGTAACAAAGTTTGAGGAGTTTTCCCTGGGACAATGGTCAGACTTATCTCTTAATGGTGAATAAGAGGTTAGTAGGCTAAACTATTTCACTTGGCGACTTCACATATTAAATTTGGCTTCACGTAGGCATACCAGATCTCATTAATATTCAAAGATCTTCTCTCCTTTATCAGATCTAGAGAGACTTGTGAGAATTGCATCCATGAGATGTAGATTAGAAGCTTCTACTTCTATTTATGCCTCTCTTCCACCTGAAGTAGTATCACAAACTAAGCCTTTTCAATCAATCCCAATCCCTGTTGAATTATCATATTTAGCACCTATAGTTTTAGAACTCCTTTCTAAAGGAGTATACCTTCAATATGAATTACTTGTTCATCAAAGTTGAATCTTCTGAGTTTCCTGCTTCCTATTTAGAACCATCTGATACTGAAGCAGATCCTGAACTTCAACTACCTGAATTGAAACCAATTGATTTTATTTCCTCTGTCATACATACGTATCCTTCTATTTTTTCCAAACCTAAAGAGGAACTGAACATTTATACAAATCCTCTAGCCTTTGAAGATCAAGATAAAATCATACATGAAGTTCAAAAATTAGTTGTCCATCCTTAGTTTTTCAAGAAGCCTAAACCCCCATCCCAACGATCTTCAAGCAAAGTTGTCTCTCTTAAACATACAATTTTACTACAACACCAAATGGATGGATTTAGGCCAATTATAGCAACTTGGTATGTAGCATTAGTACTTCCACTAGTAGCCCAACTTCATGATTTTCCTAAAGGGATTTGAAACATTTTCCCAGATTTAATGGAGAAACAGGGCCATCTGCAGAAGATCATTTGGCCACTTTTCTTGATTTTGCAGACAATATGAATATTGAACATGAGGATGTTCATATAAGACTATTTGTTCAATCGTTAGAAGGAAATGTCAGAATATGGTTCAGGCAATTACAAGCAAATTATATAAATTCAGGGATTGAATTAACCAACATCTTCAAGAATCGATGGGGAATTAAAAATGATCTTCTTTACTATTTAATACAATTTGAAGAGTTGAGAAGAAAGCCTGGTGACCCTGTTGTATACTTTATCAAAAGATTTAATAAGATTTACAATAAGATGCCACTAGATTATAAACCCCTAGTCTCTGCTCCTAAAGTTATATTTTCAAAAGCATTTGATGACGATTTTGCTATAATGCTTAGAAAGAGAAAATATGAAATCTTAGTAGATATGAAAACCAATGCAATTGAGGTAGAAGCTAACATGTCAACATCTAGTAAATAGAAATCAAAGGTAGAAAAAGCTGAAAGGAAATTGAAAACTAGAGAAGAAAGTACTTCATCATCAAAGAATAAAGAAGAACACAAAATTGATGAAATAATTGAATTTCAATAATGGAAACTCAACCCAAAGTATCCCAACAGGTTTCAAATAGACCTCCAGTTAAATATATAAGACCTTTCAAGTCAAATTTTTCAAAGACCAAATACTGACCAACAAATTCAACCTCCATTAATGATTGATGATCAAGACCCTAAAGAAGATGTCCCAGTTTTCACAAATGATATCAATTATTTTGAAGATCCATCATCTCACTATTAGTTAGGATCAACGTATTTTTCAAAATAAAGAGTCCTCTCAAGTTTCTAAATACCAAGTTTTTTCCAAGTTTCTCATTGTTGAACTGAATAAGAGATATGACCTAAGACCTAGACAAGGTCCTGGTAGGCCTGTAAAAAAAGTTACCTTTGATGATCCTCAAGAGAAAGCTACTCAAGGATCATCTATCCAACCTAAATATCAGTTACAAGAATAGTCTTCTACAAAAAAATATGTTCCAACGGTTTTTAATATTGAAAGAGAATTAGAATGGGTAAAAATTCCAATTCCCTTATCTGAACTTTCAAGGAACCCAGGTTATAAACAAGAAGTCTCCAAATGGATACAATCTACAAGTGTAGATGTTGAAGGAGACGTGATTAGCTTTCAGAATGAGAAACCTTTATTAGTTTTTGGGCCTACTTCATATATGATTGATGAAAGTGTGCCACCTTTTTATGTTACGTTTAAAGTTCATGATTTCATTTTGTACAGTTGTATGTTAGATTCTGGTGCTTCCCAAAATCTGATGCCTAAAGTTATCATGGACCAACTTTAGTTGCAAATTACTAGGCCATATCATGATCTATACACATTTGATTCAAAGAAAGTACCTTTCTTGGGATTAATCAAAGATTTAGTTGTTACACTTGCTCAAATTCCCATGACGAGCATAGTATTGGATAGTTGTTACAAACATTCCTCCCAAATTTGGTATGTTGTTATGATCCAGGTGGATATTGGTGGTCACCTGCCTATTCCACCTAGACCCCAGACTGTTTCATCTATTTCCTTGTTCATTTCAACATTTACTATTTTTAGCAATTTTTTTCGGGTCTTAATCTTTCGGAGTAGTTTTGACCCCCTAAACGACATTTTTTGGGGTCTGTGACAGGCCCAAAGCCATAGGAAGGGGCATGTGGTGAAACCTGTAGTAGCTAGAGAGACCTTTCCAACAGGGTGTCGTACGCGCCAAATAGAGATAATATGACCAAATTACAACCCCAAGAAGTTGGCAGCCCAACTAACCCCAATGAGGCCTACAAACTCTTGGTGTTACATCTTTTAGGGTTAAGGTTTTGGTTGTTTAGGGTTTTATCATGTTTTCAAATAATAAATAGGCCCTTGAGCCTCATTGCAACACATTTGAGAGGCATGTAGCCGCCACATCTTTTCTCAGAGATAAGCTACATTGCCCGAGCTCTCTTATTTCCATTCTATTTGTAAGCATAGTTCAACATTTTTTCTATTAATGAGATGAAGTGTTTCTCTGTTGCATCTCTGTGTTTATGATTATATCTATAGGTTGTTACGTTCCTATTTAAGTTCGAATCAGTAGTATCAGAGTGGTCTTCTCTTTATCTGTTTTTCATTGCATGTCCCCAACGAGGTCAGGGTATAAGGAGTTAGTGCTTGATCTGGTTGAACCATTTCAAGATCAGCCTCGTAAAACCCGATGACCTCCCATGGCGGAAGGAAAGAAAGACAAGGGGGCAGGAGATCCTTTCAAAATATTGCTCGAGGAAGCCCTCAAGCAATAGAGGGACACGATGATGGATAACTTTGCCCAGATCCTTCGACGACTACCCACAGGTGATGCATCTTCATCCATCAACCACTTTGGAGGCACCACTCCTTTTAAGGTACAAGTTAACTTTGATATTTCCATATTCAAAGGCTTGATAGATGCAGATGCCATAGATAAATGGCTAAATCTATTGGAAGGATATTTTTCAGTTCATGACTTTTCCAATGGGGAAAAGATTACTTTTTTCACTTCTTAAAGCTGCCCCACACGTCAAGGATTGGTGGGAAACCTATTGTGAACAAAAGGACGAGAGTGAACCCTCACTGTTTTCAGCCGCACCCACTTGGAATTCTTTCTGAGATGCTATCAAGGAACGATATTACCCTGTCGTGAGTTATGAAGACAAATACATAAAGTGGACCAGACTATGGTAGGGAAGGGACCAAGACATGCCAAAGTTCACAAATAATTTCCCTACCCTTTGCACGAAGCTGGGTAGCAAGGAAACTGAGCGACATTTGGTGCTCAAGTACTGCGACTGTATACACAAGTACATCCAGGATGAGATGGAGTTCCTAGACATTTCCTCGGTCGGAACGACGTATCAGTACGCTGTCAATATTGAGCAGAATTTTAAACAAAAGAAGCAAGACTTTGGATCTACAAATCAAAAACAAGGAAAAGGAGTCCCCAAACCACAAAACAAATGACCAAGACAAGGCGATGCTACCTAGGACATCCCATTGAAGCTGCAAGAAAAGAACAACACCCTGAAGATGAAGAAGGGCACAGGAAAATGGTGTGAGTTCCATAAGAGCTCCACTCACAATACAAGTGAGTGTCGGGTCAAGCAGTCACTAGTGGCTAAGTCGAAGGCTTCTAAACCAGATGTAGGTTTCGAATCTGAATTGAAACCCGATAAGGGAACTAACAAAGGGAAGCGGATCATTGATGCTGAGCCCAATGCCACCGTGGCCACCACTAAGATCCATATGATTGAGACTTAAGATCTAAAGGAGGGGGAATGCCTCCTCCACTCATAATTGTGGGTGAAGGGTTCTCCGCTGTAGTTCATTGGCGACAACGGGAGCCAAAAGAACCTCATTTTAGTAGAGTTCGTGAAGCGGCTAGGCCTAAAGACTATAGCACACCCACAACCGTACACCATTAGGTGGCTTCACCAAGAACAAGATCTTCGTGTCATCCTAAAGTTGCGCCTTCCCTACAACATAAAGCCCTTCATAGATGAGGTATTGTGTGATGTTTATCCTCTTGAAGTTTGTGATGTATTGTTAGGACAACCATACTTGTCATAAGCGACATGTTGTATATGAGTCTAGACCTCGCTCTGTGATTATTATTTTGGCTAATTAGTTGTACATGATACTGGAGGTATCCCTGCCTACTGCCATCTCTTTGATCACTGCAAAGCAATGCAATAAGATCATTTCTCAGACCAGGAAATTTGTTTTCCTTACGATTCGCCCTTAGGGAAAGAAGAAGGTTGTCACCATGGCTTCCAGGTAGGGCTCCTTTTCACAACAACAATAGATGGAAAAGGTTGTGGAGGATTACAAGGATATTTTCGCCTCACCCACAAGGGTACCTCTGCACTGTCAGGTCAAGCAATCCATTGATTTGACCCCGGGTGTGCATTTGGCCAATGGACCGATCTATCGACGCTATGGTTTGGAGAATGATGAGATCAAGAGGCAAATTCAACAACTATTATAGAAAGGGCACTTCAGGCCAATCCCATCACCTTGTGGGAGCTCGATTGTATTGGTATATAAGAAGGATGGGACCTCGAGGCTCTATATTGAGTATCGAGCATTGAACAAGATCACTGTCCATCCAGAATAGGTACCCAATCCCATGTATTGATGGCCTTCTGGACCAGCTCAAGGGGGCCAAATATTTTAGCAAGATTGACTTGAATTCAAGTTATCACCAGGTGCCTATCGAACCCTCCAATGTGTGGAAGACGACCTTCAAATCCAAAGAGGGTCTTTTCAAATGGTTGGTCATGTTGTTCAAATTGACGAACGCCCCTACAACCTTCATGAAACTGATGGATGACATCTTGCAAACCCTTCACCAATGTATTCATGGTGGTGTATTTAGATGACATCTTGATCTTCAGCCAAAATTGGGAAGATCACCTCCACCATATTCGACCGATCCTTCAGACCTTGTGCCAACACAAGCTGTGTGCTAACTTGGAGAAATGCACCTTTGGCCTGACCCAGGTTCAATATCTAGGGTACATCATTGATGAGTAGGGTGTACATGTGGACCCATCCAAAATACAAGTCATTCGGGATTGGCCAACCCCAACCACTCTAATAGAGCTCCACAAATTTTTGGGTCTTGCCAATTTCTACCGTAGGTTCGTGTTAGGGTTCTCTCATATCACTTAGCCTTTAAGTCAAGTCACCAAGGGCAGAATGAAAGAAAAGCTTTTTGGTCGGAAACCCAACAACAAGCATTCTCCGAGTTGAAGAATCGCCTCTTTTTTGCACCAGTGCTCACATTACTATACCTGCAACAACCATTTGAGATTGAGACAGATGCCTCTGACTATGCTATTATGTAGTTCTTACTCAACATGGGCATCTAGTGGCTTACCACAGTGAGACACTTTCAGACACAGTCCGAAAGTACCCCACTTGCGATAAAGAAATGTATTCCATTGTGTAGGCCTACAGTCAATGCAAGCATTACATCTAGGGGAAGGAAATGGTCATCCACACAGACCATTGTCCTTTACAATTCATACAGATATAAGGGAAGTTGTAGAATGATCGTCATCAGAAATGGTCCACCTATTTGCAACAGTTCCATTTTAACATTAAGTATAAGAAGGGAAACACCAATAATGTTGTTGATTGCCTCAGCCAACCACCGGTCATGGCGTTGATCACTGTGCTTGAATCCTGTGGGCACGAGACATCGAGGTGGCTGCATATTTACAAGAGTGATCTAGAATTCCACAACATATACCAGACACTCCTGGAAGGGAAGAAAGTTCCAATTTTTCACTTTCAGGATGCACTGTTATGCCACTTGGGATGCATATGTGTTCCTTCAAGTGAGCGCACCAAGATGGTTTGGGAGGCGCACTACAGTTGGGTCGCTGAACACTTTGGAGTAGAGAAAATAATGGCGACATTGTAGAAGTATTTTTATTGGCTGAAACTTCGTCAAGATGTTGGGAAGTACATTAGATCCTACACTGCTTGCGCCATTGCCAAAAAACCATCAAGAAGCAAGGCCTATATACTCCTCTACCTACTCCTAGTTGGCCTTGGGAATCTATCTCCATGGATTACATGTCGGGCCTTCCTTCTACTAAGCACGACAACGATTTCTTTTTCGTGGTCGTCGACAGATTCTCTGAGATGACCATCATGGCGGCCTGCAAGAAGAGTATCACAATAGAGGCCACTGCTAAGATCTTCTTTGAGTGAGTATGGGTACACTTTGGGATCCCACAGTCCATTGTCTCAGATCGGGACAATAGATTCCTGAGTTCATTTTGGTCAAGTCTTTACTCAATGTTGGATACAAAACTTACTAAGTCCATGACTTCCCACCCCCAAACCGATGGCCAAACAAAGGTTGTCAATAGGATGATTGTACACATTCTGCACATGTACAACTCGAAGCATCCACACACGTGGGATGAAATTCTACCCTATGTCCAACACAACTACAACAAATCTCTCCACATCTCAACATGCCACAAACCCTTTCAGGTAGGGTTGGGATTTCAACCATTATGCCCCATTGATGTGGCCATAACATTTGCAGCCACTCAGGTAGATTAGGTTCACGTTCAATTCGACGCTGAAAGGGTTAACAACTTCATTGAGCATATTCAACACATCTGTGAGTAGGTCCATGATATATTGGAAAAAGCTAATGCTAGGTACAAGCAATGCCATGATCAACATCGAGTGCTGCACAAGTTCCAGGTGGGCGAAAAAGTTTGGCTACATTTGCAGAAGGAGCGCCTTGCTGGACCCCACCACAAGCTTTGCTCGCTCCGTTATGGGCCATACACTATCACCAAGGCCGTCGGTGATAGTGCCTTCGAGCTCAACATCCCACCATTCCTTGGTCTGCACCTAGTGTTTAATGTAGATCACCTTCGGCCATACTTTCCACCATTGTTGGACACATATGACGTTGCAGAACAACTCACACCAACATAACTCAACCCAGACTGCATGGAACAAGCCACAACTGATCATATCATGGACACAAATATCAAGAAAACTCCCCAACAGAGGATACAACTATATCGTGTTGTCAAAGTAGGCCAACTCTTCACCAGGGCAAGTGGTTCACGAGGGACCATGTTCAACATAAATTTCCTCACCCCATGGAGGCTCTACATGCAATGGGGACCATTGCTTCCTAAAGGGGGAGGAATGATCCAAGTGGATATTGGTGGAAAACCACCTATTCCACCTAGACTCCCAAGTCAGTTTCATTTGTTTCCTTGTTCATTTCAGCATTTATTATTTTTAGCAGTTTTTTCGAGGCCTGAATCCTGGAGTAGTTTTGACCCCCTAAATGGTGTTTTTTTAGGGTCCACGATAGGGTTGTAGCCATTGGTAGGGGCCTTTGGTGGAACTTGTAGTACTCAGAGAGACCTTTCCAACAAGGTATCATATGCTTCAAATGGAGATAATATGACCAAGTTACGACCCCAGGAAGTTGGTTGCCCAACTATCCCCAATAGGGCCCACAAAATCTTGGTGTTACATCTCTCGAGGTTAGGGTTTTGGTTTTTTAGGGTTTTCTCATGTTTTCAATAATAAATAGGCCCTTGGGACTCATTGTAATGTTGGCTTAAGGTTTCTTGACCCAGGTTCAGATTTATTCGCACCAACCAACAAAACCCTAAATGCTGGCCCTTTCGGCAACAACCTGCATAGCGCAGGCTACAGTCTCACCCGAAGTAGTATTGGGGAATGCTAGAACATGTGATGTGTTTCCTAAAGTCCTTATGGCTCAGATTTGCCTTCGCGCAGATTTTGTATCTTCCTATGGTCTACTACTCCAACTCTATCAAAACAACTCTCAGAGCTTCACGAAGGTCTATGACCAGGCTTTTCAGAATTAAAAGAAGCAGATTCACAACTTTCACTTAGTAAATAATAAACCTAGAACTGGCTTCATGTATATCTACTCAATTCAAACAATTATCCTAACAGATTTAGTTACTACCTTCGTGAAAACAGTTCATCATATCCTTCATGCATGAATATTAAGGATTTAACATATTCGCGCGGAAAATACACTTTATTTCATAGAAAACGGATCATTAAGCGATAACGCATAAACTTAAACAAAGATAAGAACAAGGCACTGATGCAATATATTTGGTCCAAAATTAGTCTTTATTAGATTCAACGTTCAAATTACAGACTCTTCCACCCTACGCACCCAGCTACAGAGGCCTGCACACTCAGCTATGGACTTGCCAAGGTATCCGCGCACTCAGCTGCAGGAGCCTTCCCCTTTCACCTAAGTACAGGAAAACAAAGCTTTCTTGCCTTAGCACTTGCCCTTTCACTTGTTCTTCACCAAAAGTTTGATCTCTATACTCACTATGACTCAAATATTTATAGCTTTTCTAATACAATACCATGGCCCGCAGCCTATAGGTGAGTCTCAAAACCATCCTATCACTTACCCATACAAGGGGCTAAAGCCCCTTTGGCTCCTATTTAGTTGCATGTTCCACTTCTATATTTCGTGGAGACTTTACATTCTTTAAAAACTTCTACTCAAAAATTGATTAAACTAACCCAAAATTAACCCCAGGGACCCTATCCCAACAGGCCCCCAACACAAATATGGTGACTCGCCCTCGAGTCACTCAGATGGCTTCTCGACTTTGTGGCAGAGCTCACCTAATTAGTACTTCAATGCGTTTAGCTTGGTGGTACTTTGTACTACAACTTTGTTCACCTTTGCGACCAACTTTTCTGTAGTTGGTCCCTCTACCGCAAGCTACATGGTCCTTTGAGTCTGCTGTAGAACTTTCAACTTATCCTAAATGGTTTGAGAAATTTGGCTGACCTCTTCTATCCAAGGTTGAAGCCGAGCCTTTAACACTAATTATTTTTTCTACACTTCCTGTACTTCTGCCTGTATCAACTTACCTTCCTGTAGGCATGAGAAGCATTGGATTGGCGCCAATGTGCGCGCAGTCGCCTTGATCCCATCATATTTCTGCTGGGCCTCTCTGATTTCTGTACTCAACCTCTGCAGGTTTGGGTCCTCCTGCAAAGTGTCCCATAATTCCATGGCATGGTTAAAAAGAAAATCACATCCTTTAATTGCATTCGCCAAAGTATTCATATGCTCCTTAATGGCTGCATCACGCTGCTCCTTGACCTATGGCAGAGTCGTCAGCTGTAGCTGTAGCTCTAATCCTACTATCTTCATCTGGAAGTCAAATGTGACTCTGCCTATCTCATATTTTGATTCAGGGACTACAGTAGCCAAATTTCTGACCTTCGCTGTAGCTGTGGCGTTTTCCAGAATATGTAATTCTGGGACTGAATTGCATGCTTGTGTTATTTCTGTTTCTAGGCTTTGACTTTGTGCTTCTAGCTCTTCCTTTTCTTTTAGAGCCTGAGCCTTCTCAGCGAATATCTGCTCGTTGTTTACCTTAACTTCACTGATAACTACCATTGCACGCTTCTCTCTAATTCTAAGCTCGTCTGAGACCCCCTGATGCAATGCATGGAGGGTCTGAAGTGGCAGCGTGACTAAGCTTACCCCTATGTCTTTGATCGTGCCCAGTAGAGTGCGATCTTCCTCTGTTTCCACATGGACTAATCCTTCTGGTAAGGTGATGACTCTAAGGTATAGCACCCTTTCGGTCTGCAATACGCTCTTGCTCCCTTGTTCCAGGCTCGCTTGCACCCTGCTCACTTACCCCATGCTCTCTTGAATCTTGCCTATTTGGATCTCTAGCTTGCGCAAAACCTTATGGACCCTGCCTAGCGTCTGCATGTATTGTTGCTCAAATTTATGCGATAGATCTATTGTGGTGTCTCTGAATTTGTCCCCAATTCCGTCAAGGTCCCCTTCTGTGAGGACCATTGGGTCAAGGTGCACTTGTTTATATGATTTGTGCTTCTTCCTTGGCCTGATAGTTGTGTACTTACTCTGCTTCTTTAATTTGAAGGGAATACTCTGCTCCTACCCTTCATCTCCACCCTGCTCAGCCAGTTCCTGTTCCTCGGTATGCTGGGAAGCATATGCTTCGACTTCCTCTATGTCTGTGCGCTTTGCCTCAACACGCTCTTTCTCAGTGCACTCTTTTTCAACAACTGCCTTAGAACCAACTTCTTTCTTTCTTTGCGTGACCAATGCTCGCGTTGCTGCTTATTTTCATTCATGTGCAACTGTCGTTTGTGCAGTGAGCTTTCGCCACCCTAACTGGTATCTGCACCAACATCTCTGGGTTGTCGCCATTCCGCTGGCCAACTTCCCACAATTTCATGTATGTTTGTCCCCTAGATCAGGTATGGAAAATTGCACCAGATATGCTTAGGGTCGCGCCTCGCCCGAATCGAGACATTATGGAAGTCTGCCTTAAACTTCGCCAAGGCCCTTAACTGCTCGAACAAGGTTGGAGATAAAGTTGGCCCCTAACTGATTATTGTGCAGAGGTCCATTTCAGTCAATATCTAGAAAATATTGGATTCCTTGATCCTCTTCGGATCCTTTGTCGCCCACAATGAAGCGAAGTTCGCTGCCTCTGGTAAATCTTCTTCTTGTAGAGTAAACTGACTATCCTCCGGTAGGCACCATGCTACTAGTAAAATTAGCAACAGGATCTAGGCATAGTGAAATGCCTTGCCCTCCTTCTGTGCTTCGCGACAGATCGTGAGGAATTCTTTACATAAATACTTCGCCTAGTTGTACTGTACTCCCTTCATGCATTGGGCAGGCAACAACACTACTGGTGCCGGAACTTCATCCGTGAGACATTTCCTCATAATCTTTCCTGCTAGAATTTAGGCAATAAACTCCACTGTTTGGTCTTGAATTGAGTGGATAGAATATCCGCACGACTTTTTGATCAACCCAAATTTAGTTTTCAACTTATTTGTTAGCTCCTTTTCTTCGCTTTTTCCTCCAAATTCCTTGGAGGGTTTGCCCCTTTATAGGACAACTTTGTAATCCTATGGATGAGCATATCAATTATAGGGATTGGTTCACCGAGCCATAAGCAACCATCATGCACCAGTGTGAGTAGTTGGTGCACACACACAGTGTTGATAATCAACCGGTGGAAGTGTGGTACACAAAGCATGTGCGGTAAACTGGCTTGTTCGACGCCTCTGACCCATTTCATGGGTTCCAGTCATGTAACCCCAATTTCTTCATAGTAAATCTTCGTCATTTACTTATTAGTAGCTAAGTGAGGAAATTTCTCGTGGTCAGCGAGAACCCAATCCTCCATTTTCAACATCAGGATGCACGGTAAGACCACGCCTTCAAAAACGATATGTTCTAGAAAAAGTGGCATAGAGACCTTAAATTTACCTAAATTCGGGTCTTTGGTTACTTTTGTTTTCCCTTTTCGTAGAGGGATATACTCCAGGAGGTTAGTGATAGGCTTGACCTCCTCAACATCTAATTCATCCATGCCATCATGGAGCTCTTCTGCCTCTAAGTCCACTATTTTCTCTGGCTGCTTTGCCTTATCCTTCTTCTCCTTTTGCCGAACCTCCGGGTTCTTCCTCGGTGAATGCCTCATTGGTATAGGTTTCTTCTGCTTTTCCTTAGAAGACGATTTCTTCTGCCTCGGCGACCTTGGCACCGTAGGCACAGGGGGCACAAATTCCATAGATACGAATTTAGGGCCATTCTCTTGAGAAACAACGACTTTAGAACTGACTGGATCAGACATTTTTTCAAAAATAAGTTCATGGGTTGCTGCAAAGACATTTGCAAACGACAGATGTGAAAATAGATCTTCCCAGTCTGCGCACTTCATAAAATTAAAACAATAGGTCTCACAGACAATTCTCAGAATGAAAAGTGTTTCTCTGCAGACCAACATGCCATATTTATACAGGTTTTAAAATTTAAATCCGACTGTTCCCTCCATTTTTTGATCATAAATACATCTTTGGTGGCAGATATCCAAATATTTTCGCAATAAATGTTGCCTACCTGCTCCTCCTAATGGGATTTTTGCTATCCAATCATGAACAATGACTTCAACGACTACTTTTGGACCTGACTGCGCAACACCATCCTTCATGGTGCAGCCGTCCGGGTGCAGCTCTTCTTGGCAGACTCCTTGCTTCCATTGCGCAACCTCCGCACTATGTTTTTCTCCTCTTTGGGTAGCGTATATTATAGTCCTGCAAGCCCTTGCAACTGCATGGAGCGCTAAGACCATTCTTCTACCATGTACTCATTACACAGGGGCAGGATCCCCTATATACAACTTCAACATACTTCCATTCACTTTCTCAGGGAATGGCTCCCCATTCAACTTTGCGAGCTAAACTGTGCCACCCTTCATGATCTCCTTAACAACATATGGCCCTAACCAGTGCATTTGAAATTTCCCTAGAAATTTTGTGAACTTGCTATCATATAGCAACACTAAATCATCCTCCTTGAAAGTGTGCAACTTAATATGCATATCCTGCCACGCTTTCTCGCGTTCCTTTTGCACTTGCTGGTGAAATCCTGTAAGAAAGCGGTCCTCTTATAACTCCATTAGTTGCTCGAGTTGTTCCTCCAAGGTCTCGTAATCCACCATCTCAGTCAAAGTTGCAATATGTATACTTGACACAATGTACTCCATAGTCATCACTGCTTCAATCCCATAGAACAACCAAAACGGTGTTTGTCCTGTCAACTTATTGCAGGTCATCCTATATGCCCATAGTACTGCTGGTACATGCACATACTAGTATTCCTATGCACGTTATAGACCTTTGTCAATGCGTTCTCTAAGATTTTGTTAAATGATTCCACTGTTCCATTCACATGTGGGTGATAGGGCATACTCTTTTGATGATACACCTGGAATTCTTCAAGCATTGCGCTGATCGTTTCATTCAAGAAATGTGTATCCCTATCACTCATCAACACCTTAGGGCATCCAAACAATGTTAAGGCATATTCAAACAAAAAATTCGCAGCGGTGGCAGCCATTCAATCCTTCACTGGCTGTGCTTCCGCCCATCTGGTTAAATACTCTGTTGCAGTAATAATATACCGCATGCTTGTCTTCTTCCCTAGTGGTTGTATTGGGCCTATGAAATCAATAACCCACTTATCAAATACCTACAATGATACCTAAGGATTTAAAGGCAGTTCGTCTCATCGTGAAGGATTTCCCGTCCTTTGGCAAGCATCGCATGCCTTAGAATCCTTATGTAATGTCATCCACCATAACACAACACACAAAATATTATGCACAGTCACTTTACCTATGTGGTTTCCTCCTTCCGCTCCTCCATATTCTTCGGCGAGGATACTAGTGCGTTCAAGCTTTGGAGCATACCTTCGTAGTATTTCATCTGTTCCCATCTTATATAAATGACCCAAAATCACTGAAAAATCTACAGAGTGGACTACTAATTCCTTCTTCTGCTGAGTGGAATACCCTTCCGAAGTTGTACCTGTGGTTAAAAACTTAATGATATCAGAAAAATGGTCATTTGCAACGTGTATCACAAAGAGATGTACATCTAGCAGTCCTTCCTCCAAACTATTTGGTTCTTCACCCGTTTCAATCCTTGACAGGTGGTTTGGTCTGGCATTCAACCTTCTAGGCTTCACAATCACTTCAAAGTCATATTCTTGAAACAATAATAACCATCAGAAAATCAGCCCCCCGCCCGCCCAACATAGGCTTATTGACTAGGTACTTCAGTGTGGAGTGATATGTATACATTTTAAAATGTCGCCCCAACAAGTAATGTCGAAACTTTTGCAACATGTAGACCATTGCCAACCCTTCACGCTCTGTAGTGGAATAATTATTCTTAGACTTTGATAAATTTCTGCTCGCGAAAGCTATTGGATGATCAATTTCTCCTTCTGCTTGTGTTAATATCACACCTAGCACAATGCAAGAGGCATCTACATGCACATGGAATTCTTTCTTCCAGTCTGGAAACACCAAAGTAGGTGCAAATACCATATTTTCCTTTAGCACATGCAGACTACACTAACATTATTCATCCCAACAAAACATCACATCTTTCTTCAATAACTTTTCCATCAACGTGGTTATCTAAGCATACTTCTTGATAAACTTTCTATAATACCCAGTGTGCCCCAAGGTCGCGCATAGCTGTTTTGCATTCTAGGGAGCTTCCAAATTCACAATCACAATGATCTTCGCATGGTCCACCATCAATCCCTGCTTACATACTCCATGGCCGAGCAAAATTCCAAAGGGCACACAGAATATGCACTTCTTCAAATTCAGTGTGATCTGATACCTTCGACATGTATCCAGCATAAGGCACAGACTTGCAACATGGTGCTTTGCCAACCCAAACAAAGTCCAATTGTCAAGATAAACCTCCAAAATTTATGGATAAATTCTTTGAACATCGTGATGACAACCTGGGAGAAGATTGCAGGCGCATTCTTTAATCCAAATGGAATTATTGTATACTGAAAGCCACCCCACTCAACCGGGAAGGTTGCCTTTCTTTGATCTTCCAGTACGATCTTTATTTGATGATATCCTGAAAAGCCATCCGTAAATGAATAAGCCTCCCGTCTGCCAACATTATCTAATACTTCATCTGTAAAGGGTGTTGGAAACGAAGTATGCAGGCATGCATCATTCAACTTTCTTAGATCTACGCATATCTTGATTTCACCTTTCTGTTTCTTCCGATGGACATCCATTGGACTTACCCAATCGGATTTGTCTACGGGTTCAATAATACCGACATCCAACATCTTATCAAGTTCTTGGCGTGCCTTTTCTTTATACTTTGGATTTAGCCGATAAGGTCTCTGCTCGATGGGCGTCATGTTTCAAAGTGATTTTCATTACACCTAAATCTCCTATGATCCCCTTCAAATCCAAAAACTTTGTTGAGAATAGATCCTGGTATTCACGTAGCATTTCGGCCACCTTATCAACTGTATCTTCGTCCTAATAGTCTCCTATCTTCGTGAACTTAGGCTCTGCTTTAGATCTAATATCTACTTGTTTAGTTTGCAAAGGTTCCGATATATCTGAGTTTTCTGCTTTAGGTCCTTCAACTTCGCGCTATCCTTCTATCTCTGGAATGTTAATATTCTGTGGGTCTTCTTCCTCCTCTTCAACAGTCACATTGTAACATTCCAGCGCATGACACAATAGTGTACTCCAATTCGGCTGATCCCATTCGACTGGTTCCTTAGGCGTTCTGAATATATTGTTTTTATCTCCTAGAGCGCTTCATAAATGCATTCAAACCCATCCTCAAAGCTGAAAGTCAATAAGAATCTCTCTCTTAAGATATCTCATTCAGCTGTCCCATGGCGGAGCTCCATTTCCAAATACCAGTTCATCGGGATTGTATCTAAGGTATTAAAGAAAATGTGTACCCATTTTGGTTGTGGCTCCATTCCCCAGGCCTTAGTCCATCGTGCCAAATGATCGTGCGGGTCATCCTTCCCACTGTACTTTTCTGTCATCCCAGTATTAGCATACCCAAACCTTAATCTCATCATTCTTCTGTATTCCTTCCATCCAACGAATGTCTCCATGTGTGTACCCCACCAAAGGGTAGGTATAGCGCGCAGTGCCAACTTTAGTGCTTGGAAACGATGTTCTTATAGTACTTCCCTTTCAAATTCATCTAAAAACATATCCACATTAGTCAAACCATCATAATGTGGAAGCTTCCTTACCTCAGTTGAGACACACCGCAGTGACTTGGTCATCATATTGCAATAGAGCATAGATACTTCATGCAATCGATTCTCCCAGTGTTCAATCTCTTCATCGAAGTCTGAGGTGTAGGAACTATCTCTGCTCCATGAAATTCGTTCATCAGCCATAGGATTGATCCAATCTTCATTTCACACTGTGATCTTGTATATTTGATCCAGATTATCATCATCTTCCACAAAGTCGTGAACATGTTCAGTATAACGCGCTCCTTTAGTAGGGTCTAGTGGTACTACAACCGTGAGCGACTTCCTTTCAAACGTCATTTTTCACTTCTTCAATTTGATTACCACGCCTGTATCAAATTCCTAGTCAATTCCTAGTAACGCGGGGTATGAGTTACTATCATCCACTATTTTGATGACCTCAAAGTCAGCCAGTGCGCTAGCGCCCTCAATATCTACTGTTACACCATGTAGGCACTCTTATGTTGATTTTCCATGCGCAACTGAATAGGAGACCACTACAATGCAGGTCTCCCCATCCTTTCCCACGTCGACTTAGGAAGTACATTCACATCAGAACCCAAATCCAGGATGAATTGGTGCATTTCATATTCCCCAATCTACGCAGTCAACCTCATCACGCGCCTCGTTCGCTTCTTATGCTTACCAATTTTTCTGATGGGGCACTGTTCAACAGGAGTCTTTTCTTTGTTTGTGCACTTGTTGGTTAACTCTTGAAGCCCTTCTACTGCTTTCTTATCGCATAAAAACTTCATACAAGTCGTTAGAAAAGTAGCTAATACCAAAGGATCTACCTCTTGTGTCGTACTAGTTTCCAACATTTTCTCCTAGCTTCCTAAGGTGGAAGCCTCAGCGAAATTCTTCTTTTCTTCCATGAAGGTCTCTTTAGCGTGATTAATATCAAAGTCTATTTCTTTCTTGGCAGCCTTGTGAACCCATCCGCCAGTCTCAGGCTGTTTGCCCTTATTTGCACCAGTGGCCATACCACTTCTTGTTACTATATTTATGTGATGATCTTCTTCGCGGGGCTCTACCCTCATCATTTGGATGTTCTGCGGATGTTCTGCTGGGGCTGCTAGGGCTGTTGGGGCTGCTGGGGCTACGTCTTATTTTCCTGCATCTTTTCCATATGCATGGGACATTCCTCTATCACATATGTGTGGGGTTTATGTAATCTCGTGTGAAGTGTCCTGCTTCGCCATAGTTATTGAAAATTATTTGCCCATGCCCTCGACCAGCTCCTCCCCCTCTTCCTCGTCTTAGGCCTTGGAATCCTCCATGCGCTTCTCTTGTGCCCTGATCCTGAGGTCGGGTTTCTGCTTGCATTTAGTAGGTAGGGGATCTATCCCTCATCAACTCATAACTCCTACAATGGCATTCATCATGACTTACATATTTACAGAAATTGCAAAACAAATGCTGAGGGGTATGTGCAAACTTCTGTAGTAAATGGAAATTATCAGTTGCATGCTGTCCTATAACTTGACAAATAGCGCACCATGGCGTAGCTCCCATGCTCGGTCCAACATTATTCTCTAGTTTCAAGGGAACAAGCCCTCCCCCAATAAGATAGTTCTTATAAACTGGGAAGTGGTCCTTATCATGCCCATGGCCCTTGAATTTCAAGCACCAGACTTCAGCGCACACCTTCGGTTGGACTTCCTTTCCTTTCTTCAGGCTCTACAACTCTAAGTGCAAGCTTTCTAGCTGTGAATGATTCTTTTGCACTCCAAGGTTTGCATCCTGTATGGGTGAGGTGTCTAGCCTCATCGTTATTTCTAAGGCTTCTGCTTGTGTTGCTATCTTTTGTTGTGACAATGACACACTTAAGTGCGGCAAGAGCGATGCTATATACTAGTGGCAATGCTGGGAATCTCTAATCATCATATTGGCTTGCCTAATCATGCATTTCAACCTTTGATCAAAATCCCAAGGTGTCTCATCTATCTTTTGTCAAATTTCTTTAAACTCAGACACCGACTGCGCCTTTGACTTAGGCTTCATAAACTCCTTGTTTAGAGCTTGCTGGGTTTTTGCCAACATCGCGGTGGGGTTATCAGTGCAATATTTTATGTACCATGTCAATGCTCGATCTTGTAAGGCTGTGACCAGTTGCGCTTTCTTAATGTTATCATCCGTATCTCTTGTGCCATCCATATAGCTCCTACAACAAAACAAAACTGTTTAGGGTCTTCGCTCCCTACCCCTTTAAAAGCCGACATCTTCATTGCATTCACCATGTTGAATAGTGGAAGTGGAGGTGGAGGTGGAAGTGAAGGTGTAGGCGTATGAGGTGGAGGTGGAGTGGACAGATGAGGTATCCTCTGGATACCTTGCTTAATTAACTGAACTACACTTCATGGTGTAGTCAACACCATCGCTTTGTCGTCACTTGAAGGGGGTTCAATGAGTGGACTATACTCTGAGCTCGATCCTTTTTTTTCTAAATAATTTCTCGCTTCACTTAGCCCCAAACATAAATTTAACTGCATAACCCTCTTTCCACGTAAAAACATTTTAATCTAAGTCTTTAATTATTTCAAATACTTACGTTGCGGTCCCTTAAATAGCCTACGTTATGCTTCGCTATAGCTGATATTTCTACTGATCACGAACTCAGCCACAAAACTCCTAAGTGTCCGATCAATCAAATGATCCACAACCCATGCAATATTGCTTCTTGATGCTTCGAGTTGTTGCACCAGTTCTAGAGTCCACACTATAGGGTCGTCAAGCCTCCACGACCCTTGACTATTCACCAACTTAGACAACCATTTGTGTAGTTCATCAGGGAAGAAACATAAGAATGCTTCAGTTTCATCTGTGTATAAATATCTCTATAACGGATGCTCCTTAGATAATTTAGGGCTCTTGTTTTCTTGAGCCGCAAACACGTGCACTTTTCGATCAATCCACTTCTCAATCTGTTTCTTTCTAGGGAAACATTTATCACACATCTCTTAGATAGATCTTGTTCCCGAGAACGAAACCATTTGTTGGCTTAAGGGGGCTTGACCAAAGTTTAAAGTTATTTGTGCCATCCAACTAAACCCTAACTTTTGGCCCTTTCGACATCAACCTACATAACATAGGTTGCAGTCTTGCCCAAAGCAGTATTGGGGGATGCTAGAACTAGGTTTCTGCATCCAGAGACCATGTGATGTGTTTCCTAAAGTTCTTATGTCTCAGATATGCCTTCATGTAGATCTGTATCTTCTTATGGTCAACTACTGCAACTTTATCAAAACATCTCTCAGACCTTTGCGAAGGTCTATGATCAGGCTTTTCAGAACTAAAAGAAGCAGACTCACAACTTTCACATAGTAAATAATAACCCTAGAGCTGGCTTCACATAGATCTACTCGATTGGAACAGTTATCCTAACATATTTAGTTACTACCTTTGCAAAAATAGTTCATCATATCCTTGATGCATGAATATTGATGATTTAACATATTCGAGGGGAAAATACACTTTATTTCATAGAAAAGGGATCATTAAGCGATAACGCATAAACTTAAATAGAGATAAGAACAAGGCACTGATGCAATAGATTTGGTCTAAGATCAATCTTTATTAGGTTCAATGTTCAAATTACAGACTCTTCCACCCTACGCACCCAACTATAGGGGCCCGCACACTCAGCTGTGGACTTGCCAAGGTCTCTGTGCACTCAGCTATAGGAGCCTTCCGCTTTCACCTAAGTATGGGAAAACAAAGCTTTCCTGCCTTAGCACTTTCCCTTTGACTTATTCTTCACCAAAATTTCGATCTCTATATTCATTATGACTCAAATATTTATAGATTTTCTAATAAAATACCATGGTCTGCGGCCTATAGGTGAGTCTCAAAACCATCCTATCACTTACCCAGACAAGGGGATAAAGCCCCTTTGACTCCTACTTAGCTACGCACTCCACTTCCACATTTCGCGAAGACTTTACATACTTTACAAACTTCTACTCAAAAATTGATTAAACTAACCAAAAATTAACCCTAGGGACCCTATCCCAACATGTAACACAGTTGAGAGGCATGTAGCTGCCACATCTCTTCTCAGAGATAAGCTGCCATCACTCGAGCTATCTTATTTCCATTCTGTTTGTAAGCATAGTTCAACATTTTTTCTATTAATGAAATGAAGTGTTTTTCTGAGGCATATCTGTGTTTATGATTATATCTATAAGTTGTTGCATTCCTATTTAAGTTCAGTTCATGTTATCAAGATCTTGATGTGTTAAGCTTGGAGGAAGCTTACAGATGGATATGTCCTATGCTACAATCCCAGTTTATGGAGGTGAACATTTAAGGTTGTACAAAGAAGTAAGATTCATAAATACAATCTGTAAAGCTAATCAAGAAATAAATCATCATATATATGTTATTGATCAATATTTTGGATGTTTTACTTTGGCTGCAAGTGATTTTTCTAATCCATAAATCATAATTGAAGATGTAAATACGCCTCGGTTTTTAGATAATGATGTTTGGAAAAAGTATTTTGATGGAGTTGGAGTAGGAATTGTACTCATTTCACTTGAAAAGAAAAACATTACCCAATCCTTCAAATTAGATTTTGAAGTCACAAATAATGTGGATGAATATGAGGCTTTAATTTTAGGATTGGAATTAGCTAAAAGTTTGAAAGTACAAAACCTGGCAGTGTTTGGTGATTCAGAACTGATTGTAAAACAAATCAGAAATCTTTGTCAAACAAAAAATCCTAGACTCATAGATTATAAAAATGAAGTATGCGATTGCGAGGAAAATTATTTTCATGCTTTCAATATTTCAACAATTCTAGGAGAAGATAATATCCATGAAGATTCGTTGGCAGTTTCTCCAAGTTCTTTCAAAATACTTGAATGTTTGCAATTACACTATCAGATTGAAGTAAACTACAGACCTTCCATTATAGATAATTTAAGACACTACAAAGTCTTTGAAGATGATGAGCAGTTGAAGAATTTCTTACAGGCCATTGATGAATTTTCCGGTTCACAGGTTGAAGAAGAAAACAATGATGAAATAAAATCAAATGATGGTGATTTAGATATGAAATTTAAACACAAAATCACTGATCATGATATCATTCAGTTATCAAAGAATTATATTCCAAAGGGATTAGTTCCCCTTGAAAAAATGTTTGATCAAAATGATGTGTCAAAATATTCATTGCTAAATTCACAACAAGAAGATATACATGACTATAATATTGGTACTACAGAAGAAATCAGAAATGTTAAAATGTCAGCCACTTTTCCTTAGTACATAAAAGAAAAATATTTCAATTTGTTTAAGCAATAAAAAGATGTATTTGCATGGTCATATTAAGAATTGAAAACCTATGACACAACTATTATTGAGCATAAAATTCCTCTGAAACTGGGAGCTAATCGATTTCAACAAAAAATAAGAAGGATTAATCCAATCCTACTACCTATTATTGAGAAAGAAGTAAGAAAGTTGTTGGATGCAAAAATAATTGTTCCTTTAAGATATTATGAATGGATAGCTAACCTGGTACATGTTAGTAAGAAGAATGGAGAAATAAGATCGTGTGTCGATTTTAGAAACTTTAACAAATTGTCCTTGTTGTACTAGGGGGTCTTGACCCAGGTTCGGAGTTAGTTGTGCCAACCAACAAAACCCTACACTACTGGCCCTTTCGGTAGCAACCCTCATAGTGCAGGCTACAGTCTCACCCGAAGCAGTATGGGGGGATGTAAGAACCAAGTTTTTGCATCCAGAGTCTAGTGTGATGTCTTCCAACGCCTTAGATATGCCTTCACGTAGATTGATAGAATTCTAGATCTTGTTGCTGTAACTATGTTAAAATGGCCTTCAGACATTCACGAAGGTCCACGATCAATCCTTGCGGACCTTTAATAATCGATTTACCTACTTAGGCGCATCAGGAAACAACCCTAAATCGGAGTTCGCACAAATATACTTAATCCGTCAGAAAACATAAGAGAAATCACCAGAAACTTCGAGGAAGTGCCTAAGCATTCACTGCGTACATTATTAAGATAGATTCAAGATAACCGCGTAACATTCAATCAATATTTCATAAAACATATCATTCATCAGAAACATATAACATTAATAGATATAAATAGAAATACTTAGTAATTCTTCGGAAAATTGTCTTTATTTATCTTCACTTCAATGATTACAAACTCAAACTACCCTACACACACAACTGTAGGGGTCCGCGTACTCAGCTGTAAACTCTACCTAGGCCTCCAAACACTCAGCTGTAGAGCCTTCCTTTCTTACCTAAGCACAGGAAGTAGAGCCTTCCTGCCTTAGCTCCTGCCCAAGACTCTTCAATGAACCCAATTCTCTATATTTTCTTACTTCTTCCTTTTGCTAAGAATCAACTATTTATAGACTTTTCCATACAATGCCATGGTTTGCAGACCATAGGTGAATCTCAAAACCAACTCAAAACTTTACTTAAAACAAGGGGCTAAGCCCCTTTGACTCTTATTCATGTACGCACTCCGCATCCACAAAGTGTGGAGACTTTACATCTTTTACAATTTTTTTTTACAAAAATTGACTAATTAATTCCATTTTTCCCCTGGGGACCCCATCCCAATAGGCCCCCAACACAAAGATTGTGAATCGCCCTCGAGTCACTTAATTGGTTGTTCTACTTTCTAGCGGAGTTCGCTGAATGCTTTAGTCAATGCTTGTAGCTTCACTGTACTTCGTTCTGCTCCTTGCTGCACCTCCTGGACCAGTTTCTCTATGGTTGCCCCCTCTACGA
This sequence comes from Pinus taeda, assembly GCA_000404065.3. NCBI lineage: Eukaryota > Viridiplantae > Streptophyta > Pinopsida > Pinales > Pinaceae > Pinus > Pinus taeda. Next base: position 300,227 of record APFE031654667.1, read on the forward strand.
CTAACGACGTAGTCCTTTGTGTCTGCTGCATAGCCTTCAGGTCTATGAGAACTAGCTGGCTTCCTCTGTCCAAGGCTCAAGTCATGCGTTGAGCACAGATTTCTTCTTCTGCAATTCCTGTATATGCATCAATTTTTCTTTACCTTCCTATCGGCATGCGAAACGCTAGACTGGTGCTAATGTCTTCGCTGTCGCACTAAGCTCATCATATTATTGCTGTGCTTCCCTAAGTTCTATGCTCAATAGTTGCAGCGTAGGATCTTCTTGCAATGTATCCCAGAGGCCCAATGCCTGAGTTAAGAGCTTGTCGCACCCTTGAACGACGACATCTAGTTGAGCCAAGGGTTCTTTAATTGTTGCGTTCCTTTGTTCCTAAACCTCTGGTGGTGTGGTCAGATGCAACTTCAACTGCAGCTCAACTATCTGCATCCTGAGGTTGAAAGTTACCTTGTCGACCTTCTCCTTCGAAGATCGCACTGCAGCGACCAATTTCCTTACCTTGGCTGAGGCCTCTCCATCATCAGGTATACCTAAATTAGGTATGGATTTGTAGGCCTGCTCAATAGTTGTAACTAGGTTCTGACATTGTGTGTGCAACTCTTCCTGCTCCTTTAGGGCCTGAGTCTTTTCTACAAAAATACGCTAGTTGTTGACTTTGAACTCACTGACAAGAGTGAGGGCGTGTCGTTCTCTGATTTTGATCTCTTCCAGGGATCCCTGATGTAGTGCATGAAGGGACTCAAGCGATAGCGCTCCAAGGTTTAGTCCCATGTATTTCACTGTGTGAAGCATTGCGTGGTGCTCATCCGAGTCCACGTGGACTGACCCTTCAGGTAAAGGAAGGACTCTGATGCTCCGAGGCTAGTCAATCTATGATACTGCACTCCTTCCCTGTTTTAGGCTTTCTTGCGTGCTGCTCACCTTCCCGATATCTGCCTAAATTTCGTTCGCCTGGATCTGCAGCTTGCACAGATCCTTCTAGATGCTCCAGAGCATCTGCATGTATTGTTGCTCGAATTTTTGCATCACCTCTGTCGTTGTGTTCTAAATTTTTTCACTGATCTCATCGAGATCGCCCTCTGTTAGCACCATGGGATCAAGATGCGTATGCTTATAAGGCTTCTTCTTCTTCTGCTGCCCACCTTGCTGCTCCTATGTGCACTTCTTTAGGATGAAAGGAGTGGTTTTCTCCTCAACACCACCCGCTCCTTGCTCTGACAGCTCTTGCTTGTCAGTACGGTGGGAATGAAACTTTTTGCTGTACTCTGCATCCTTTTACTTGTGCTCTGCCTGCGCTTTGTTAGTGTGCTCCTTCTCCATACGGGCCTTCTTTGCAATTACTGTAGCAACCTCCTTCCTCTTTTGCTCAGCCAATGCGTGCACAATTTTCTGAGTGACGTCCTTCCGCTTCTGCACAACAAAGCTTTCTGCATATGTGCTTGTTCTTTCATCTAACTCTGTGGGCGCGCACTATTCCCGCAGCCAAAGCCCCACATTTTCTTGAATATCTGTATCTGTCACCATATAAGGCAATGCGTTGCATTTTTTCTCAGGGTCTTTGTGTGCTTTGATCGAGACCCTATGAAAATCGGCTTTGAATTCTACATAAGCCGATAGCTGCGCATATAAGTTAGGAGACAACCTTGGCCGCTTCTTAATTGCCATGTGCATGTCCATATCCATCAACACCCAAAAGGTCTTTGTCTCCTTAACACGCTCTGGATTTTTTGAGGCCCATAACGAGGCAAACCGCGTTGCCTTGGACAATTCTTCTTTGCACAGAGGAAACTAGCTATGCTCCGGTAACCTCCAAGCAACCAAAATAATTGACAACAATAGCCAGGCATAATGAAATGACCTACTCTCCTCTTGGGCCTCATGACAGTTCACGAGGAAATCCTGGCATAGATACTTGGCTCAGTTGTACTCAACCCCCTTCATGCACTACTATGCAAGCGATATGACCGACGCCATAACATTTCCTCATTACTTTACTTGCTAAAATCTAGGCAACCAACTGTACTGTCGAGTTCGATACATATGTGATAGAGTACCCTCACGAATTTTTTATCAGACCAAACTCCTTCTTCATCTTATTTGCCAAGTCTTTCTCTTTGGTTTTTCCTCCAAATTATTTGGTAGGGTTTGCCCCTTTGTAAGGTAGCCTTGTGATATTGTGCATCAACATGTTGATGATGGGAATAGGATCGCCTAGCCATAGGAACCCATCATGCACTAGTGCGAGGAGATGGCACACACATACTGTATTAATGGCGAAAAGATGATAATGCAGCACCAACAATAGATTGAGCAACCCTGACTGCTCAACACCGCACACCCACTTCACGGGATCCAAAATTGTAATCCCCATGTCATCATAGTAGGTTTTTTGCATGTACTTATGATTTTCCAAGTGTGGAAACTTTGTGTGTTCCCTGAGGTCCCAATATTCCATTTTATGAAATGGAATGCGTGCCAACCTAGGACCCTCGAACACAACTTGCTCAGGCAGCAAAGGTGTTAACACTGAAAATTTCCCCATATCATGATCCTTTGTGACCTTAGCTTTTCCCTTCTACAGAGGGATATACATAGGCAACGTCGTCATAGGCTCCACCCATTTGACATCAATATCCTCAATTCCCTGGTGTTCTTCTTCCTCTAGGTCCACTACTTTTTTTGGTTGCTTATGCTTTTTCTGCTTTGCCTGTGTATCGGTATGCTTCCTCGGTGACGCGCGCATGATCAGAAAATGAGATCTTAAATCAATATTAAGGTATTACAGACTCATGTGTAGGAATGCCTATATTACTTAGTGCAAGGGATCGAAAATATTGCGAATAATATAGGCATTTAACAATAAGAAAACATAACAATTCAACACATCAAAACAGTAAATAATCAAGGAGTTCACCAGACTTCCTGGCTACGTCTCCTGGTCTAGCTTTCAGTGTCGACCTTGATATTATGTCTTCAAGAGCAGATGATTACAAGTGTGAGCTCAAATAGAGTCTCAACACAACAGTGAAAAAACAACAAGGATTTACTCAAAATCCTCGAGTTTAAAAGAGTGCACAGACTCTCCCTCTTACTCTCTGTCTTCTGCTTTCTCTTGCTCTCCTCTTCTCTGTCTATCGCCCCTTTTGTGCTACCATTGAATGGCTTTTAAGCCTCTCGGCCCTGTCTATTTGCCTTCCCTCTTTGGGTTCTCTGGTTCCCGACCATTGTCCCTTCATCTCCTTCTTGAGCATTTAACAATCATTGCAAAATGATCTAAGGTATGGTGGCCACCTGTTTTCAAACGGAAAGGACCACTAGCGCGGGTGAAATCCCCGAGAATAAGTTTATCTGTTTACACAAAAAAATACACCAAAACAGTGAGATTTTCCGCCAAGCCAGACTTCAAATGATATTGAATCTGACCTATAATCCCATTGGGTCTGTTGTTGTATCGCCATCACAAGTTGGAAGCGCTACAGTCATAATCCCTTTGTATTTAGTCCATAGCGAGAATCCATAGAAATACATAGGAAAAACGCTTATTATCAGACTTCAAATTTTATATAGCCGCATCTATAATTCCTGTCGAGTCTGTCTTTATCACATGGCACATGTGGCATATGCCCCGCTCCTTTGTATTGCTGCGATGCAATATTGCGATCGACGATCACATATCGCAATGTCTCTAGCCCTCGATAAGTCCTTCCTTTGGCCATGTTGCGATGCGATTAGATCTTCGCCGTTGGTCTTTCACCATCAGATCGACGGCTGATGTCTTCTCGATCAAACAAAACTTGTTCGACAGTCCTTCACCGTTGATGTACACTTAGTGAATCTGATGGTCCACAGCGATTTCGGGTGAACAACTTGTCCGACACTTAACCAGTTTTACGGACCCGATGGGAATTATAAACTCCCAATCTATTAAAGTTCGTGTCTGATTTCTTAATTAAAGTCCGATTACTTTAGCACCCGATACTCGTTGGATGATGAGATCTCTAGATCCTACGGTCTGCGGGTATTCAACATACACATGTTTTAACTTCCCTTTGGTTCCATGTGATGTGATATGGTAGTTGATCTGGATCGTTGATATGCGTGCTCGATCAAAGGTCCTTGTTAAATCTCGCTGATCGCTGTCGCAATTCCTCAAGGTCACGGTCTTTTAACACTTCACTTTGGTTTTTCCCTGATGCAATAATGAATCTCCATTGTAATTATATATATTATATATATATATTATTTATATATATATATATATAGATATATATATAGATGGAATGCGATGAAGGTTTTGCTGCTATGCTTTGTTTTTCATGGTTTAAACATATATTTCACCGGTGCGATAAAAGGCTGCGATGCGATAATTCTTTAAGGGACTTTGAAACATATTTTCCCATTTTAAATATAATTGAAGACTTAAGAGGTTTTTCCAAGATCCATTTTGGATCATGCCTTCCCACTGAAAAGCTTTTGGACCACCAAAAGTTGGTTTTAGCGCTCGAGCAAGTGAGGATGCTACACCTCACTTGTCCAATTTCCATCGATCGAGCTCTGCTTGGATTTGAACCTTTGAGTCCCACTCTCAGGTACTCAACATCCCCTCGACACATAGTTCTCACCTTCCTATCAAGAACTGTGTCTTCCTGTAACTCATTGAGATATTCAGGCAACAGATCCTCAATAGAAGGCAAATGACTTTGCTCTTCAGGATCTTCAATCAATGAAGGTTCATACAATCTTAAGTTTTCTGCATTAACGACTGAATAGATCTGCATATAAGCTGGCAAATCAAGGCGAAAAGCATTTTCACCAATTTTATCAAGTATCTTGAAAGGTCCATACCTTATTGGTTTTAGCTTCTTACCTTCACCTTGCATTCTTTCTTTGTTGATGTACAACCAGACTTGATCACTAACTTGAAAACTATGCTCAAATCGATGCTTGTCATGTCTTGCCTTGTACTTCGCTTGACTTCTTTCCAGATGTTCCTGTACTTCCTAGTGAATTTCTTGGATTTGTTCAATGAACTTGGTTGCTTTGTCCACATCACTGTGTCCATCAACTGCTATGTCCTTACCAAAGACAAAATCCAAGGGAGACTTTGGTATAAAACCAAAAAAAGTCTCAAAAGGAGATCTCTGAGTAGAAGAGTTCTTGGCACGGTTGTAAGCATGCTGCACATAACACAAATGCTCATCCCAAAGCTTGGGATGCTTGCTACAATAGCCTCTGAGCAACTGGATCAATGTCATGTTGACCACTTCTGTTTGATCATCTGTTTGTGGATGAAATGCTATGCTCTTCTTCAACCTAGTGTCCATAAACTCCCATAAACTTGACCAAAACTTCCCAACAAATCGAGAATCTTGATCAAATACAATAGAAGTGGGTAACCCAAAATGAACCCATAAATTCTGAAAGAACAACTTTGATGTTTGTTCAACTGTTTGTTACATGGTATCAAAATACACATTTTACTGAACCTATCCACAACAACATACAAATAATCATGACCTTTCCTAGACTTTGGCAATCCCCCAATAAAATCCATGGAGACACTTTCCCAAGGATGAGAAGGAATTGGAAGTGGAGTGTACAAGCCTAATTTTATATTATTGGGCTTGCTTGTAGCACACATAGTACACCCTTTGATATATCTAGAAACTGTCTCATGCGTTCTTGGCCAATAATAGAACCTTTGCAAGTGTGCAACTTTTTTACTTACACCAAAATGACCTGATATAAGAGAAGTATGTCCTTCTCGAATTATGTTAACTCTTTCAGTTTGTGGAATGCATAACTTTCCCAAATGATATAAGAGTTGGTCCTTTACATAATAATCCAATTCTTCTAATAATGGTCCTTTACATAATAAAATCTACATCCTGAGCATATTGTTCAATGTAGCTTTCATGCATTACTGAGTTATGCTTAAGTATAGTAGATGCATTTATGATTGGTCTTGATAACATGTCTGCAACCTTATTGTGTATGCCCTTCTTATATTTGATGAAAAGATGAAATTGCTGTAGAAAACCCATCCACCTATAATGTCTTGATTGTTGCAATTTAGTTTGTGAGTGAAAATATTGAAGTGGTTGGTGATTTGTATGTATGATTGTTTCTTTACCCATTAGGTAATGTTTCCACTTTTTCACACTTTGTACTAATGCATACAATTCTTTATCATGTGTGGGATAAATAACTACTGCAGAAGTAAATGTCTCAGAATGATAGCATATGGGTTTTCCGTGTTGCATCAACACTACTCCCATGGCATAGTCACTGGCATTCGTCTCAATCTCAAATGGATGTTGAATATATGGCAGTGCTAGTACTGGTGCTGTACTGATTTTCTCTTTTAAGGTGTTGAAGGCTTTCTGCTATTTGCCTCCCCACTTAAACACTTGTTTCAATCCTGTTAAATCATGTAATGGAGCTGCAATCAAAGAAAAGTTAGCAATAAAATTTCTATAGTATTGTGCCGCCCCTAGGAAACTCCTAACCTCTGTAGCAGATTTGGGTTTAGGCCAGTTCACAAAGACTTCAATCTTAGAGGGATCTATCTTCAATTCACCACCCCCTACAATATGACCCAAATAATTTAAAGATGTTCTACCAAATTCACATTTTGACAGCTTTACACAGAGATTTTCTCTCTTTAAAACATCTAAAGTCTACTTTACATGGTCTTCCCATGTCTTACTAAAAACAAGAATGTCATCTACATAAAAAATTACAAAGTCATTAATAAATGGTCTGAGTACATCATTCATAACTCTCATAAGTGTAGCAGGAGCATTAGTTAAGCCAAAAGGCATAACCAACCATTCATAAAGCCCTTGTTTTGTCTTGAAAGCACTCTTCCATGCATCCTGTTCTGCAACTCTAACCTGATGATAACCACTTCACAAGTCTAGCTTAGAAAAGTAAAGTGCTTCTTTCAATTAATCTAATAAATCATCAATACCAGGAAGAGGATAACGTTTCTTGATCGTTATTTTACTTAGTGCTCTATAATCAATGCACATTCTCCATGAACCATCTTTCTTTCTCACCAGCACGATTGGAGATCCACATGGTGATGTGCTTGGTCGTATAAACCCTTTATCGAGCAACTCCTGTACCTGCTTCTTTATCTCTGCATTCTCTAAAGCTGACAACCTATACATTCCAATATTAGGTAATGGAACATCTTGCTACAAACAATATCATGTACTATTTCTCGCTTGGGTGGCAGACCTTTTGGTTCTTGAAATATAACATCATACTCTGAAACAACTTTAACTAAATCAACTTTCTGTTTAGAATCACACCCTTCAAATGCATTGGATTTTTCAGGATCCTTTGCCTTTACAACCATTAGTAAAAATTGCTTACTTGAATTCACAATTCTTTTCATCTATCCTGAGTTTATGAGAGAATATTTATCTTTGAGTTTATGAGCTCTTGCAATATATTCTATTCCATCTTTAGTGAGTTGATACTTATTCTCAGCTCTATAGAAAATAACTTTCCTATCATACAAGTATGGACTTCCCAAAACAAGACCACATATATCCAATGGAACTATATCTAACTCAACCTCATCTACAAATGTTGATCCAATAGAAAACCTAGATTTACATTGTCTTGTTACTTTTAGCTTTGTTTTATCACACACCCAACATAATGGATATGGCTTCTCATGAGATTTTGTTTGTAATCCCAACTTCTTTACAATTGTTTCAGAAATCAAATTTACTTGTGATCCACTATAAAATAAAGTATCAATCTTATTATGCTTGGAAATTACTATAATATGAAAAAGCTCATTTCTTTCCCTCTCATTACTTTCATTATCAACAGATTGTGCAGAATTACTTGTGGATGCTTTAGAATCTTTACCTTTAATATCTGTGGCTGTAACTGTTGTTTCATCGCTTGAATCTGATCCCAAGTCCTTCTGAATAGTTGCATCATTCTTTTTCTTCTTTCCACTGAACTTCTTAGGTTTCAGTTCTGGATGCAAAAACCATCAGTGTGCCTCATTGTGCATGAAGGTTTATCCTTCTTTATAATGTTTGTTTTCCTCTCCTTCCATTTCGGTTTCTTCTTTTCCTTGCTCTTGCTTACAGAATATTTAGATGTTCCCCCAACCCCTGGGTTTACATTCTTACCTCTAGCTTCTAGATGTGTGGCTTGAACTGATACATCATCTAAGCTAGTGGGATTAAACATGAGAATAGTATGCTTTAAGTAGTGATGAAGACCACCTATATACTTCAATAAAGTCTCAGGTGAGTCCAATGATATACCTAGAGTTAAAGCTCTCTTTCTGAATTCTTGAGTATAACTTTGTACACTTTGACCTTTCAACTGACGAATAATTTGCCAACTCATCATTTCCTGCTGCATTTAAGCTAAAGGATATAATAGCTTTTTGATAGAAACAAATTCATTCTAGGTAGAAACGATTTTACCATGTTTTTACAGATCAACTTGTGTCTTTCCTTACCACTATACTAGTGCAGTTCCTCCAAGTTGAAGGCTAGCCAACTGAATCTTCTTCCTTTCTGAATCAACGTTTTGTACCCTACAATATACATCAATTTGTCTTATCCACTTATCTAGCTTTTCTGCATTGAGTTCTCCATCATAAATTGGCAAGTCAAACTTCACATCTAATTTGATCAAAGAAGTTTTCTTCTTTTTTTTTTATCACAACTAGTTTTATGCGAAGAAGATGATGAGGATGATGAAGGTGATGATGGAGGAGATGGTGGAGGAGGCATTTCCCCTTTCCATTTTCCTTTTGGAGGGGCAACTAGAAAATGTTCCTCTGTTCCTTTATTGGTTTAGGTGTTGAAGTGCTTTCACCTTGACCCTTCTTAAATTCTAGATACATCTCTTCCACTATGGCTCGCATGGCCATAAAACTGTTCATGAACTGAGATTCTGACCCCAATGGAGTTTCTTCTACCATTCTCCTCTGAGAATAGACTCTTCCAATCTCTGGATTAGCCTCAACAAGTTCTCCTTCTCCTAGTCTGAGCTTTAATCTAGTTAGCATTCAAAATCTAGCACAAGCTTATCTAACCTTAACAAAACCAAAACAAAAAGCTCTGAGAACACTTGATCCGAAAATCAGATTTTAAATAAATATTAAGGTATTACAAACTCATGTGTAGGAATGCCTATATTATTTAGTGCAATGGATTGAAAAGATTGCGAATAATACAGACATTTAACAATAAAAAAACATAACAATTCAACACATCAACACAATAAATAATCAAGGAGTTCACCAGACTTCCTAGCTACGTCTCCTGGTCCAACTTTCAATGTCAACCTCTATATTATGTCTTCAAGAGTAGATGATTACAAGTGTGAGCCCGAATAGAGTCTCACCACAACAGTGACAAAACAATAGGGATTTACTCGAAATCCTCGAGTTTAAAAGAGTGCACAGACTCGCCCTATTGCTCTCTGTCTTCTGCTTTCTCTTTCTCTCCTCTTCTCTATCTATCCCCCCTTCTGTGCTGCCATTGAATGGCTTTTAGCCTCTCGGCCCTGTCTGTTCCCCTTCCCTCTTCGGGCTCTCTGGGTTGCGACTGCTGTCCCTTCATCTCCTTCTTGAGAATTTGACAATCATTGCAAAATGCTCTAAGGTATGGTGGCCACCTGTTTTCAAACGGAAAGGACCATTGGCGCAGGTGAAATCTAGAGGAATACGTTTCTCTATTTACACACAAAAATACACCAAAACAGTGAGATTTTCCACCAAGCTAGACTTCAAATGATATTGAATCCAACGTATAATCCCATCGGGTCCGTTGTTGTATCACTATCGCAAGTCGCAAGCGCTACGGTCATAATCCCTTTGGATTTGGTCCATAGCGGGAATACACAAAAATACATAGGAAAAACACTTATTATCAGACTTCAAATTTTATACAGCGCATTTATAATTCCTACCTGGTCCGTCTTTATCACATGTCACATGTGGCATAGGCCCCGCTCCTTTGTATTGCTGCGATGTGATATTGCGATCGACGATCGCATATCGTAATGTCTCGAGCCCCTAGTAAGTCCTTCCTTTGGCCATGTTGCGATGCGATTAAATCTCTACCATTGGTCTTCTGCCATCAGATCGATGGCTGATGTCTTCCTGATCAAACAAAACTTGCTTGACAGTCCTTCGTCGTTGATCTACACTTAGTGGATCCGATGGTCCACAACGATTTCGGGTGAACAACTTGCCCGACACTTAACCAGTTTTACGGACCCGATGGGAATTATAAACTCCCAATCTATTAAAGTTCGGGTCCGATTTCTTAATTAAAGTTCGATTACTTTAGCACCCGCTACCCGTTGGATGATGAGATCTCTCGATCGTGTAGTCTACGGGTATTTAACATACACACGTTTTAACTTCCCTTTGGTTCCATGCGATGCGATATGGTAGTTGATCTGGATCATTGATCTGCGCGCTTGATCAATGGTCCTCATTAAATCACGCTGATCACTGTCGTAATTCCTCAAGGTCACGGCCTTTTAACACTTCGCTTTGGTTTTTCCCCGATGCAATAATGAAGCTCCATTATAATATATATATTTATATATTATTAATATTATATATATATATATATATATATATAGGGAATGCGATGAAGGTTTTACTGCTATGCTCTATTTTTCATGGTTTAAACATATATTTCTCCGGTGCGATAAAAGGCTACGGTGTGATAATTATTTAAGGGACTTTGAAACATATTTTCCCATTTTAAATACAATTGAAGACTTAAGAGGTTTTTCCAAGATCCATTTTGGATCAGCGCACCAGCACCGACTTCTTCAGCTTTTTCTTCGTGATTGGTTTCTTTTCTTTCATGGCAGGCTATTTTTCTTTCACCACAATCTGTTTCAGCCTAGGCGACCTAGGCACTGTGGGCACAACAGGGGTAGCCTCCATAATGGACACTTCTGGTCCTGGCACGTTAGACACAACTGCTTCCAAACTTGTGGCTTCGACGGGGTTAGTGGTAGTCATTCTTTCCATAAATAACTCTCGGGATGCGGGAGAACAATTTGCTACCAACATAAATTCCTCTTAGAATGCTCGGCTCATATGTGACAGACAACAAAATTCACCAACAAGTATTAGAGCGCTAAGTGTTCTCTGCTGGACTGGCATGTGAAATTTATAGGGGGATTTGAATTCAAATCCAACCGCTCCCCCCAATTTCTGATAATAAATGTTGTTTTGGTGGCAGATATTCAAATATTTTCACTTTAATTGCTTCCGCCCCGCTCCTCTTAACCGCTTTCTAGCTATCAAATCATGAATAGTAACTCTATCGGTCATTTTCCTGTCAGGATGCATGGTACCTTCCTTCCTGGTGCAACTTCCTAAGTGCAGCTTCATTTGTTACATCTTCATTACTTTCAGCGCAGCCCACTCGCTACCTTTTCCTCCAAACTGGGTAGTGTAGTTTATAGTCCCGCGTTCCCTTGCAACTTCCTGGAGCGCTAAGACTATCCTGCTGCCATATAGTCATTGTGCATGATCTCATGTATACATTTTCAACATGCTCCCATTCACTCTTCTCGGGAAGGGTTCCCCATTCAGCTTCGTGAGCTGCACTGTGCCACCATCTGTAATCAATGCATCTGGAATTTACTTGGAAACTTAGTGAACTTACTATCATATAACATGAAAAGATCGTTTACCTAGAATGTGCGAAGCTTGATATGGCGATCATGCCATTCTTTTTCACTTTCCTTTTGTACTTGTTGATAGAATCCTGCCAAGAATCGGTCTTCTTCGAGTTCCATGAGCTGTGCAAGATGTTCTTCTAAGGGCTTGCGATTCGCCATATCCGTCAAAGCTACTATGCGCATACTAGTCACAATGTATTCCATCAACATTACTGCTTAAACCCCATAGAACAATGTGAACGGTGTCTGTCATGTCAGCTTCTTACAAGTAGTCCTATAAGCCCATATTACTGCAGGTATGTGCACATCCCAGTCATTCTACTGTGCATTACAGATCTTCGTCAGCGCGTTCTCCAAAATATTGTTAAAGGATTCAATAGTTCCATTTTCCTGTAGGTGATATGGTGTACTCTTCTGATGGTAGACTTGGAATTCCTTAGTCAACACGCTGATCATTTCATTTAGAAAGTGTGTACCATGGTCACTCATCAACACTTTTGGGCATCCAAATCTTGTTAAGACATATTCAAAAAAGAATTTTGCTGTCGTAGCCCCTTTACAATCCTTGACCGATTGTGTTTCTACCCATCAGGTTAGATATTTCGTCGCAGTGATAATGTAGCGCGCGCTCATTTTCTTTCCAAGGGGATGAATTGGCCCAATAAAATCAATTGCCCACATCTCAAATGCCTACAAAGACACTTGAGGATGTACTGGTAAGTCATCCCTTCATGACGGTCTTCCAGTTCTTTGACATGCATCACACGCGTTACAGTATGCCTTGGAATCCTTATGCAATGTTGGCCACCATAGACCTGCATGAAAAATCTTTTGTGCAGTTGCTTTGCCTGCATAATGGCCTCCTGCAACTCCTCCATGAGCTTCAGCAAGAATGCTATCACGCTCAAAGTCCGGCACATATCTTCGCAATATTCAATCTGCACTCATTTTATACAGATGTCCCGCAATGATTGAAAAGTCAGTTGCGCACACTACTAATTCCTTCTTCTGTTGACTTGTGTATTCTTTCGACACCATCCACATAGTTAAGAAGTGAATAATGTCTGCAAAATGGTCATTCGCTACGCATCGTAATGAGCTGCGCATATGGAAACCCTTCCTCCAAACTAGGTTCTTTGCCTGTTTCAATTAGCAATAGATGGTCAGGTCCCACATTCAACCTCCCTATCTTTACAATGACTTCAAAGTCATACTCCTGAAATAGTAACAACCATATGTAAATCCCCCCCCCCCCTAACATAGGCTTTTTGACCAGGTATTTTAAGGCACAATGATCTATATACATCTTGAAATGTCCTCCTAACAGGTAATGCCTGAATTTTTGTAGTGCGTAGACTATGGCTAGTGCTTCACGCTCAGTTGTAGAATAATTTTTCTCGGCCTTCGATAACTTCCTACTTGTGAAGATGATAGGATGGTCAATTTCTCCTTCATCGGCCTGTGTTAGCATTGCACCCAACGCAATGCAAGAAGCATCCACATGTACATGAAACTCCTTTTTCCAATAGGGGAATACCAAGATTGGCATAGTGACCATCTTTTCTTTTAACACATCTAAACTGTGCTGACATTCTTCATCCCAACAGAATGTCGCATCCTTCTTTAGCAATTTCTCCATTGGCGCGATAATTTGAGCATAAGCATTGATAAATTTTCTATAGTATCCTGTATGTACCAACGTCGCACGCAGTTGCTTGACATTCCTAGGGGCCTTCAAATTCACAATTACTGTAATCTTTGCAGGGTCCACCGTCAATTCTTTCTTACACTCAACATGACCCAACAAGATCCCAAAAGGAACACAAAATATGCATTTCTTCAAATTGATTGCTATCTAGTATTTGCGACATGTATCCAACATCAAGCATAGGTTCGTTACATGGCGCTTCAATAATCCAATCACCGTCCAGTCATCAAAGTATACTTCCATAAAATTATGAATGAACTCCTTGAATGTCGCTATGACTACACAATAAAATATCGCAGGCACATTTTTTAATAAAAAAGGCATAACAGTGTACTGAAAACATGTCATTCATCAGCAGGATATAACATTAATAGATATAAATAGAAATATTTAGTAATTCTTCAGAAAATTGTCTTTATTGATCTTCACTTCACTAATTATAGACTCAAACTACCCTGCGCACACAACTGCAGGGATCGACGCACTCAGTTGCAAACTCTACCTAGGCCTTCGCGCAATCAACTGCAGAGCCTTCCTTTCTCTACCTAAGTGCAAGAAGCAAAGCCTTCCTGCCTTAGCTCCTGCCCAAGACTCTTCAATGAACCCAATTCTCTATCTTTTCTTACTTCTTCCTTTCGCTAAGACTCAACTATTTATAGACTTTTCCATATAATGCCATGGTCCGGACCATGGGTGAATCTCAAAAACGACTCAATACTTTACTTAAAATAAGGGGCTAAGCCTATTTCACTCTTATTCATCTATGCGGTCCACATCCACAAATTGTGGAGACTTTACATCTTTTACAAAATTTGTTACAAAAATTGACTAATTACTTTCATTCTTCCCTTGGGGACCCCATCCTATCAATCCTTGAAAGATAATTATCCATTACCAAAAATGGATCAATTACTTCAAAGAGTATCAGGGTCTAGCAAGATTTCAATGTTGGATGTTTTTCTTGGATACAAGCAAATTTTGGTCAGTCAATAAAACAAAGAAAAGACAAAATTCACAACTCCATGGGATACGTCCATGTATGTCGAGATTCCATTTGGTCTAAACAATTTTGGAGCAACATTTCAAAGGCAAATGGATATGACATTTGTTGGTAAGGTAAATAAATTCATAGTCATTTACGTTGATGATTTGACAATATTTTTTGACTCTGATGCTAAACATATTAAACACTTGAGGAAAGCTTTTGAAAGATGTAGAACATTTGAGATTTCTCTTAATCCTAAAAAGTAACTCTTTGAAATGAGGGAAGGGAGATTGTTGGGACACATTATTTCAAAAGGAGGAGTTATAATTGACCCTAAACGAGTTTCAACAATTCAGGTAATCAATTTTCCTAGAAATAAGAAAGAAATTCAGTCATTATTAGGGAAGATACATTCTTAAGAAGGTTCATACCTAATTATGCTAAAAGTGTTAAATATATTAATGATATGATCAAGAAAGATAATGAAGTTAAATGGACCATCCAAGCTAGATTCTTTCTCTCATATCAAGAAGGCAATTTCTGAAGCTTCAATGCTTACCAATCCTGATTATTCAAAACTTTTTAGTATTTTCTCCTTTGCCTCAGATACTACCATAACAACATTTTTATTGCAGAGAAATGATGATCAACATGAACAACCAATTGCTTTCTTTAGCAAGGTCACGAGAGATGTTGAACTAAAATATGACATCATAGAAAAACAAACTTATGCCTTGTTACAAGCTTTGAAAGCATTTAGGATTTACGTTTTACATTCTCCTATAATTTCTTATGTGCCTAACAATGTAGTAAAGAGAGTGTTAACTCAGAATGATATAGATGGAAAGAGGGGGGATGGATTGCTAAGATACTTGAATTTGATTTAGATATCATACCTACAAAGCTAGTGAAAGGACAAGGTTTAGCTAAGCTATTGGAAAATCAAACTACAAAATACTTGGTATCAATACCATAATGCAAATTTCAGGAGAGAAGAATCCACAAGAACCTTCTCATTCTTCAAGAGAGAAGAATCCAAATGAACCTTATCATTCTCCAGGAGAGAAGAATCCACAAGAACCTTCTTCCAGAGTTAGTACCTGTACCTCTTCCTCTACATATTGATGAAAAGTTTTTATTATTAAATTGGTACAAAGACATTGTGCATTTTATACATGATTTTGAGTATCCTCTTGAATTCACAAAGAATCAATGTAGATCCCTCAGACTCAAGGCAATGAAGTACTACATAGTAAATGAAAACTTGTATTGCAAGGATTCCTTAAATATGCTCTTACTATGTTTGACTAAAAGTGAAACAGATGGAGTGGTTAAGAAGTTTCATGAAGGAGTTTATGGAGGCCATTATGCTTGGAAGGAAACTGCCTATAAAATACTGAGAGAAAGTTTCTGTTGGAGAAAATGGTTTGCATAGGTTGGAGTAAAGGTGAGAAGTTGTATCCCTTGTTAAATATTTGCAGGAAAACAAAGGTTATCAACACTTAATCTTGTTCCAATTTCAGTGGAATCTCCTTTCTTGTAGTGGGGATTATATTTCATTGGTGAAATAGTTCCTTCTTCTAGTAATCAACACAGATGGATATTAAAAACCAATGATTACTTCACAAAGTGGGTAGAAGAAATTCCTATAAAGAATGCAATTGACATCACGGTGATAAAATTTATTGAAGAAAACATTTTGTCTAGATTTGGATATCCAAGACAAATAGTTACAGATAATGCTTAAGGTTTTAGTAGCATTAAGATGATTGAATTTTGTCAAAAATACCATATTTCTTTACATCACTCTACACCCTATTATCCATAAGGGAATGGGTTGGCAGGATCATCAAATAAAAATCGAAGGTGTTAGCATATCATAAAAGGAACTGGGACAGTCATCTAAAATACGCAGTATGGGAAAACAAGGTTTCACCTAAGAGGTCTACTGGTAAATCTCCTTTTCAACTTGTTTATGGAATAGAAGCTATCTTCCCTACTCAATTAGCATTTCCAGTGATTAAGTTTTTGCAGGAGGCATATGAAGAGGTAGATGATTTTTCAATAATGATAAGTCAAACTATTGAGCTAAATCAAGATAGAGATGAAGTTCCACATAAAATTCAACAACTTCAAGACAAGATGAAGAGTTTGTTTGACAGAAAATCCAAAGAAAGAGATTTCAAACAAGGAGATTTGGTTCTCATATGGGATGCAAGAAGAGAATAAATAGACAAGCATGAAAATTTGATAACCTATGGTTAGGACCTTTTAGAATTGCAGAGGTTAAAGACAATAATACATTCATCCTACACAATATGGAAGGAGAATATTTCTCATTTCTAGTAAATGGGAAATATCTCAAGCATTATATCCAGTTTTGAGTGTTTTTCAACATCATCATTGCATATTTCCGATTTTTCTTTAAATTTCGAGAGAAAGTGTGATTTTCACAGCAAATACTCCATACCCCATGAAGAAGGCACATGGATCTATAGGTTCTCTTCATCTCGCAGGGGGAAGCTCCTCCTTAGATGGAGTTGATGTTGTAACTTGTTTTTACCCTTAGAATAGGTTTACAAATTCTTTTTCATTGCAAGAAAATACAGAAAATAAAAATAAGAAAAGAAATGAAAAAAAAAGAAATAAAGAGAAAAAAGAAATATAAATAAAGAAAAAAATAGAAAAAAAAGTATTTTTTTATTATTATTGAGAATAAGCGCGCACATTTAAATGCTGCTAAATTGTATTATTTTTATTCGACAATTATATATTTTTTCAACATAAAATATTGCAAAATAATCTTTTGACTTGATTTCCGCCAAGGACATAATTTGTATGCAGCTTCCAACGGTCACGATACCACACGCCTTGATCGATGACGGTAGATGAATTGTGGGACCCCCCATATTCCTAACAATTAATGAAGGGGGGGGGGGGGGGTCCATAAAATGGTTTCCCCAATCTCGCTCTCTATATGTGTCCTCTCCTAAATAATTGATTGACCCCTTCCACTCGAAACCATATACTGCCAGCACCCCCCCCACAAACCGCTTATCCTCCTCCGCTATTATTTCAACCATTCCTACCCTTTGTCAGTCTTCCATGCTTTCTAGTCTCAACTATTTCTCTTGCCAAACTAGCCAAGTAACCATTGTCACATTTATTACTCCCGTGAACATTCAAATGATATAATCCCCCATGCCAGCAATGGGTAATTCAAAAGAAAACCATTATGAACAAAATTATTAATCCATTACCCTGCCATAATGCATTCTTTTACCTTCTATTTACAACCAGAGCTTACAAAACATTATCTGAGTGAATTCCAGTGACAAAAAATTATCAATCACCTCTACTCTCGGGTAAATTCTCAATTGTTCTCAATGATTTTGATTATTTCCCAAATGGCCAACCATAAAGGAAAATCCAAATTGTCTGTAGAGAATTCCCTTCTACCTTCTGTGATTAATTTAGATGAATTACCTCTTGTTGACACCCATTTCAAGATTACTAAAACCAACTATGAATTCCATTTGTATGAGATTCAAAATTGGGCATTCCAAAAGTATGAGGACACCAACGGTGAATTCTCCTTATGGTGATCCTTGTTTCCTCAATTTCGTTTCCCTCACACACACCATTTCCCAGAGTTTGTCACCTGGTGTGGAGCTTGATACCTTCCAAGTAAGAGAGCTATAGTTGCTCAAAATAATGAGACTCTTTTCTCCATAACCTCCTAGTCGTTTTGTTTAGCCCTACAATTTAAGCCTCTGGACTCCCTTCACTATTTTTATACAAATGCCCTTATTCAGATTTACTAGAAGCTTTATTTCTCACAAAGAGCTCATATTTTTGAGTAATTCCTACCAGAGAATTTTGAATTACCTAGGACAAACACACCTTATCCCTCTGTAATGTTTCCTGAGATGTCTAGGTAGGTAATTTCCATGGTTTCTTTTCTTTTAGGATATCCAAATGATCAGTGGGTAGACAAGGTTATCTTAGGGTTCTTACTAGTGTTCTCATCTGGCAAGGTCAATTTTTGTCATATGTAATTCATGATTAGTTCCTAAATTTTAGTGCAGAAGGAGCATTTAAGCACGGGTAAATTTTGGTTTACTTATTTTTGTATCATCAATCAGAAAGGTTCAAGTTTACTCTATATAAATTGAATGTTGATGGAAATCCACAGTCTGTAATACACTGGACTTCATTAGTGCTAGTTCTTTTTTAAGATTTCTCTTTTAGTGATTTTTTTCAATCAAATTTTTCATATGGCAATTTGTTTGTTGAGTAGTGATGTAGTTCCCATGGTTTCTATAGAGATTAAAAGGATTCTACACCTAAGTGAGCAATCTAAAGTTGGATACTAGTATCTATACCATAATTTTTCAGAGATTAGAATCTATGGTTGTGAGATGCCACCTTACAAACTACCAATTTTCCTCCCCATGAGGATTTTTGTATTAGAATATACCAGACAAATGATGAATATGGATAATACTCATTTTTCTTCCAGGAAGAAGAAAGCTCATTTTAAACTGAAGACACAGGTTGACCCATTCATAATCAATACCAGAGTTACAGAAAAGAAATTAATGATTTGTTAAAGCAAATGAAATTTAAAGTAAGTTTTAGATGGTCATATGATCCATTGGGAGTGATAACATCCATGATATTTGAACAAAATTCTACACCATGTGTGCAGATTGCAGAGCCTAAAATTGAACAATATGCTAACTTAGATGAGTGGGAGGAGGATACACTATAGGAGGTTGAATAATAAGTTTCCAGTCAAACAACATTGGAAACTCCTAGACTGGAGGAAAAATAATTGAAAAGGCTGAGATGAAGCATATCCCCAACAGGTTCAGAGTTCCAGAAAGTGGAATTCAAAGTATTTAAGAGAATAAAGTCCATCAATGTTGAAGAACAATCACCAGAAGTCCAAACTTCTAAAGAACCTACCACAATCACACTTTCAGGAGAGATTTTATTTTCTTTACAACAAACAAAAGAAGCCATCATAGATTCTTCTTCTTCTCCTTCTTCTTTAGGACAATAGAGTATTTTTGAAAAATTTATAGAGATGAAAAAGGAAAATGAGGCATTGAAGAGTTCAACATATGTAGAGTTTTGGAAGAAATCTTCCACAACTCAAACTAGGTTACTATTTTCTTTAGATAGTGAAAAAGGAAAGTTCTAGCTAGCATTTTTGGAGCCAAAGGTCCCTGTCCCTAGAAGTGCTGATGATTATAAAACCTATGTATTTTCATTTGATACTAAAAAGATACACCATATAGATCAAATTGATCTCCACAAACAAGCAGGATAAATTATCTATACATCATTGACAAGTTCTGCCATGGCAGCATCCAAACTACAAACATCCCTAAATAATATTGACTCCCAATTGAATCTAGAAAATGTGTCTTCTCTAGCTAAATATACCAAGACCAAGGGGTTAGAAGATATGGTTTTAAAGTTAGGATTGAATCCTAAAGATGTAAAAACAACTGAAGAAATAATAGAATGCGGAAATGAAAACATTTAGGCACTAAGGAAACAACTGAATCTACGAACAACTGAACACCCCCAAGCACAGGAAGTGGGACAACTAGAAAAAGAAAAGGAAAACGTGCTTCTTATGATTGTGGAACAGACTGTGTAGATCTAGAAAATGGAGGTAGAGATGGAGAAATTAATCAAGGAAAGATAACTTCAAATCAGCACTGGAGCAGGGACATCTACAACAACAACAATATCAACTGCAGAAACAAAGTCTACTAGTTAGAACCTAACAGAACAATTGTCAAAAGCTATGGGTGACCTATCATTGAAGGACATGGAGATTGAAAAAGTAAGATCTCAATTAGAGAAGGCCCAATACAATAAAATAACGGCCGACAATGCATACCTTGCAAAAGTACAAAAAACCTTCAGACTAACTAAACAATTAGAGAAATGCATGAATGAGTTAGCCACTTCTATGACCTTGACAAAAGCTAGGCAGAAAATATGGGTAGATACCAATTCAACTTTTTCAGAATAATGCACTTCAATAATTATTTTTGAACAATAATAACTTGTTAATAATGCAAATGAAGCCATAACACAGATCAAAGAAGAACAAGAGCACAAGCCTGGAGAGGCCACCAAAATTATAAAATTACGAAATTCCAAAACTAAAGATGAGATGGAAGAGTTAGGGATCAAGGAAAAAACTAAAATAGTCCTTGCATTCAAGGGAGTTATGACAAAGAAAAATATCATGTTACAGCTGGAGAACAAGTGCCAAAGTCAGAAAGCTCAGATAAATAAATTTCACAAAAATTTATTTAGTTTACTTATTAGAGGTCTTCCTTCTTTGATAGATTAGAATAATCACCTGATTTCACAAGAAAGTTACTAGGAGATATTTTACAAGATAGGAAAGGATACTTCCAAATTTGATAAGGTGAACGGAATGATCAGTGGTAAAGATTTCCTAAAGGTCTGCAAGATGATTTATTCATTGAACATGAAATTCACCACCTCTTCCTAACTTAACCTACATTTGAGAAATATACCAAAGTGGATGAAACTTACAGAAAATTCATTACGTTTTAATGCCCGAGTGAAGAGGAATGGGATAAATTCCTTGAGATTATCGAATAGGAAAGGTCAATTTCTCAGAAGCAATTGCAGTAGAGAAGGGAGAAAAATACAAGATTTCATCAACTAGTTGCAGTGAAAGAAGGACTAGAAAGCAAGGTAGGAGGAGCATAAAGCATAAAATTCAGTTTGAAGCAACAATAATTAAACAACACCCTCAAATAGTGTGATGATTAGTAAAAATAAGTTTAGAAGCTCTATTTTTATGTTCTATTTTTGTAAAAATCCAAATCACTTTGGATAATATTGCATTTTGTAAAATAATTATATTAGATTTATATATTTTTGAATTACACTCTATAAGTATTTTATAATGCAAATTAAGAAGGGTTGAAACCTTGTGATGATCTAGTGACACTATTGTACTATTTTTTTTTTTGAAGATAACCAAAGGATTTTGATTTCATTCTTAACATCTTTTGTGTTCATGTGAGTCTTTCTGGTTTATTCATTTATGTTTTTCATCATATATTCAAGGTAACATAGGAGTTAGGGTAAAGCTAAGTTAAGTTAAGTATTAACTAATTGAATCAATGTAAACTTTGAAACGGGAACTGATACTGTTATCCGTTTCGTAGAGATAGCAAAAAAGTGACCTGATTTTGAAAAGGGGTGATGCAGAACACACATGTTTTTTTTAGAGCATAGTTTTTGGCACTTTAATTTTTAATTTTTTATTTTTTTTATGTACATTACATTTTAGAATGGTAGTGATTTTCATGCTGATTTGAAAAAGTGGGTATTTTGCATCAGACCTTTTTTTTAAAAGACCTGTTTTTTGGCTTTAAATTTTCTAATTTATAAAATGTAAATAATTATTTTGTAAATTTGATAA
>APFE031654669.1:0-16422 GCA_000404065.3 Pinus taeda
TACACTTTGCCTTTTCCTCTGCCAGAACCACCTCCTCTCCGGGAGTTCTGCTTCCTATTTATCTTCTCTTCAGCCTTTAATGCAAACTGATAGGCTTCATCCAATGTCTGTGGTGAAAGGATACCAATTTCGTCCAAAATCTCCCCTCTCAAGCCATTTACAAATCTGGCTGTTTTCTCTGAGGTATCCTCCACATATCCTGCTCGCAGATTTAATTTGTAGAATTCCTCTGTAAATTCTCTAATAGTCATTCCCCTTTGTTTCAGGTTTTGTACCTGTCTGTACAACATAATCTGATAGTCTTTCGGTAAGAACTTCTCCTTCAGTTTCGCTTCCATCCTAGCCCATTTCTTGATTGGCTGTTTGCCTAACCTCCTTCTTTCTGCTTGAACGCTGTCCCACCATAAGGACGCATGTCCTTTTAGCTTGGTGGCGGCAAACCTTACTTGTTTGTCTTCGCTGGTCTCCTCAAACTCAAAGAATTTATTCACTTCACTTAACCAATCTAACAACACATCTACCGATAAGCTTCCGTCATAGGTAGGCAACTCATGCTTCGGCTTATGACTGGATAGCAAAACTGACTTTAACAATCTCAGTTCCGGTGTTATTCCCTCAAACTCATCCTGCTCTGGTTCAACTGCCTCTTCATCACTGTTATCTCCTGGGTTTCTTCTTCCCCCAGCCTCTATCACTGCCAATCTCTCACGCAAAACTTTTATCTCTTCTCGCAATCCATCATCTTCTGGCCTGTGGACCATTCGTCCTCTGCCTCTTCCTCTTCCTCTTGCTCTTCCTCTTGCCTCACCTTCGCCTTCTACCTGTTCCATTGATTCTAACTCAAAAAAAACTGGCTCTGATACCACTTATGATGGCCTCCCGCCACGGTTATGGAACGTGCCTGGTAGGACTTGTGTCCTAGCGATTTTAATGCTCGATTAAATGATTTGTACGCGTCTTGGTTCCAGGAATTAGGGTTTCGGAACCTGTTAAGCTGGCATTCGCCTGTACTAACCGGTTACCTCTACACAAAAGGGCCCGTTGACAACCATTCGGCAATCATTTTCATTTCGCCTTTGCTGGGTCACTCTGTCGAGGTCTGATGTTACTCTGCGAGAGTCCTCTGGTTCTCTGTGGGGTGGCCCTGATGTCGACTCTCTGGTTATTTCCGTCCTCAAAGGTTTTAGGTGGTGAGTTCTTACGGCCTGCGAAGGCTCATTCACTTTGCATGGTGATAACTTATCAACTGTATGTTTGGTTACTCATTTGTTTTAGCTCGGCGTTGGGTTTAGTCGGTTGACTGTGTATCTTGTTTCATGGCAGGTCCGTTCTCCAGGTTCAGCGTTTCACCTCTAATGTTCAGGTAAGAATATGGTTCCATGCTATAACGCTTCCACCCTTATCCCTCTGGTTTTTGACCGTCTCGGCCACTGTCTTCAGGTTTTGTTACTGGTTAAATCAGCATTTTCCTCGACGTCCAGGTCTCCTGGTAAGACCCCTGATCCTCTGTCTTCTTTCTGTTAGTTTTTAATACTCGTATACATGCTACACATGTTTCTAACTATTGTTGGTTTGGTTGCAGGTGAGTTCCAGTCATCTAGCCGTGCTCGTGGTGCTTTTGTCCGCGTTCTCTTCACACTCCTTCCGGGTAGTGTCTCCATACATTTATGTAGCTTTATATATGTAATCTCTGTTCTTAGGTTCGGCTTCTTGTTCGGTGAAATGATAAGGTTTCTGCCCTTAGTTTATAAGATGGATTCTCGTAGCCGCTGTTTCGGCTTTACTTCTGTAGGAAGCTGTTCAAACTTGTTTTGTATCAAACCCTCGTGGGGTTATACGGATTCTTATTCTGTAGAATTATGTGGGTTTGTATTTCCTGTGTTATGGCCGCTTCAGGGTTTCGAACCCTCCCTCTGCTGTTTTATATTGTTCCCAATTTTATAAACCCTGGGGTTTAACCAAACCCTGGTCTATTTTCCCCGTCAATGGCTATGAATGTACATTTCGGTTTTTGGGTTATATATCGATGTTATTGGAATTCCGTCATGTTGATAACTCTGCCAGTGCCGAGGCATTACTCTACTTGTCACCTGTGGTTCGAATGTTAAGCTGTAACCCTGGTCTATTCTTCAATTTCTCATGTCGTGTTAATGCATTGTTTTCCTTGTTGTTCTGTCAATATCTGGAGATTTGTATATCGTATGAAAAGGAAAAGAAATAATTTGTTTCTTTGCTACGACATTCTATTTCAACTTTTGAGTTATCGAGGTTTTTGGAAATACCTGTGTTCTCTGTTTGCATGCACAGATTTCTTTGGTTCTCTGGTTTTGGAAATATTTGATTTGGTTATGTCCACTTCTGCTGCGCCCTTCTCCGGGTGTACGCCTGTGTGTACAATCTTGTGTGAACTCTGTTGGACGGTGCTGTGGTGATCACGCCCGCTCCACTTACAGATTGTCTGTCTTTTATTTCAATACGAATTTAATTATACAGGAAATAAACTATAATGTAGAATTTTGTCTGTTACAGTGATGAATAGTGAAACTAATAAACAATGAATTCTGATTTCGGAAATGACTGTATCATTCTGTATTCTTTGTTCAAGTGAGAGAGGAACCTTTACAATCTTTGTTTCTGTTCTTTTTAAGCTCAGAGAAATGAACTGTTCTCTTTCAGTTGAAACCAACCCAACAGATTTGGGCAACTGTTTTCACTTAACCGACTATAACTAATACAATGCCTTTTTAAAGAAAAAATCAAATTAACTAACAATTTATGTTTCTGCTTCTAACTCCTAAGTAAGACAGAATAAATGCATGACTAATTTAACTGAATCCTATCAGCATAAAAGTAAATAAAAACAAGTAATGGAAGTAAAATAATTGACAAGGTTTTGACACCTGTCCAGCTATACGTAGTGACGGTGTGTTCTGTTTCTGTCTGAGACTGCCAGCCTCATTTTGCCTCCTCAGAGCTGGATGCTCCTGCATCATAGGGGTTGTGGTCTTTAAAGAAGAAAACTTTCACTACCTAGGTCTTGAATCATTAACATATTTCTGTACATTCTAAAAAAATGAACTCTTAATCAAACATAAATACATTTAAATCTATACACTTTTACTTTAGGCCCATTCAATATCTATTCTATATATTAATAAGTTTCTTTTCAAAATTTTAACAAAAATATTTATAAATATTATTTAATTCCTAGTTATTTTATAAAATTTTATCTTCTAATTATTATAAAAGTAGTTCTATGAACATGTATCATTCCAGCTAAGATTTTGACATCTTTTATTAAATAGTTTAAAATTATATAGCTTTATTATTTCTCTAGGACTATACAGCGTAATTAATTATTTATTTTTTATAAATGATTTTTTTTTATTAATTAAATTAATGGAATAATATTGTTGTTTTCCAATTTTAATTTTAAGTGATGTATGGAATTTCTAAAATTATATTGTATTATTATTTATTGGGATGATAGATTATAATAGATTTTTTTTATATGTTGCTAAAAACATTTGGTAGGAATAAAAGCCATCATTTATAGACCTTTTATATATGTTAGCAAGAATATTTGGTAGGAGTGAAAGTTATCTCTTACTTGGTAGGGAAAAACAGAGGCGTGTCTGAAATTGGCTTATTAATAATTGTTAAATTTCCAAATTTTAAGTGTTTTAGACTTTTTTGATGGCCCTGAATCTATTTCCACCGTCAAAAATATAATTTAAACACTACTTTTACGAGTTTATTTGAACTTTTTTACCTAGATTCCAACTACTTTTCACTATTAAGACACTTCCTCTGCCTGGTTAGGTGACTCCCTATTTAACTAGGGGAAAGGGACAGGTGTCCGAAATGAGCTACTAATGACGACGCAACAGTGTACCATGTTAGTCAGGGAGTGATGCCCACGACCTCAGGGACTGACACCCACGAGCTGATTAGTTCATTAGATGCCTTTCCGACCACTCCCTTTTCTGTCAATCAATTTCACTTAAATATCACACACCTGAAATATCACACACGTGTTAACACAAGTGGCATTCAAATGTTCATTCCAGATGACCAAGCAAATTTCGAAATGTGAAGGTTATTTTTTTTTTAAATAAAGTTTAAACCAAATTAAATATAAACAAAGTTCCAAACATTTTATTTTTCATCACTTATCTTTTCACTTTTTCATAGAATTGTAATTCTTTGTACGATCAAAGTTAAACCAAAAAAATCCAACCTTTATAAAGGTTAGAGTATAAACCCAACCTAAATACTCCTTATCCATGCTTCACATATCCAATCCAATTCCAAAATTCTACACCTTTTTCTTTAAGGAAGCTGCCATGGCCATTCATATGGTCTCATATCCTATCCAATTCCAATTAGCTCCACGCAACTTCTTTTTCGACATTCATATGGTCTCATATTCTATCTTATTCCAATTAACTCCAAGCACCTTTTTAATGGCCATTCATATGGTTTCAATTTTTCATATGGATGTGAAAGTCGATTTTTTTTTCAAATTTAATAGGTTGGTTAAATGAAAAATTTTAATTTTTTCTTTTTAATTTTTTATTTTTATTTGAAAACTTTAATATTAATAAAAAAAATTAAAATATATAGATTACTATATGTTAATGGAGGTATTTCTAGAACTGAGATCTCAATTTTTATATTTTATGCAAATTATTACTAATTATATTTATCCAAAAAAAATATATCTAAATTTTTATATCTAGAGGTTTGGATACTTTCTATATATGTAAATATTAATGCTCAGATTGAGGATACATCCAAAAAACTGAGGCAGACGCCACCATAGTTGCTCCTTTATCTGTTGCAAGAGCCAACCTAAATGTTGCAAGAAAGAAACCCGAGGGATGTCATTGGTGCCATTATCGTTGAAGTGAGGATAACTATGTCAAACTACAAAACGACATACCATGAATGTGAGAACCCTTCGCTAAGTGAACACTAGTAATATAAATCCAGTGCAAGACATGATGCACTATAGTATGGAGAAAGAAGCAAATCCAAACAAAAAAATGCATGTCAGCAGCTCTAATATGTCGTCCCCTTCGCTAAGTGAACACTAGTAATATAAATCCAGTGCAAGACATGATGCACTATAGTATGGAGAAAGAACCAAATCCAAACAAAAAAATGCATGTCAGCATCTCTAATATGTCGTCATAATCCCAAGCACAAAAAACCGTTGAAGGGTCTACTAGAACCAAAAAACAATTGCTTCAGGAGGGAGCCAAAAACCACTACCCACCACCCACCACCTTTCTACACTGCACATTTCCCACCACACACCACCTTTCCTCACCACTCCTTTCCCACCATCCACAACCTTTCTTCGCTGCTCATTATTTGAAGGGGATATATTTGCCGGAACTCAAGCACTTGAGCCAGGAGGGTCTCTGGCATCTCCTCCATTTAACTCACAAAAATGTGGCTCTTCACATGCATGAGGTGAGCATCTATTCTATCTACATAAAACTGCAAGTCTATCAACATCCTTTTGACATCCTCTAGGGAGGAAAAGATGTTGTACATCCACATGTTTGTCTCTTAGTACCAAACCCAACATTATCTTCATTTGAGAATGAAATGCAATTGAGTTCAAGTATTAATTGCTTCTTTCTACCCCTAGTGTGCTCAGGGTTTGACACCCACCTTATCAGGTCTTCTAGCAATTCAAAGTCAGACATAGATGATCTCTCCTCCCCAGCTTTTATCTCTAAATCACTTATCTCCTGACGCATTTCCAATATAATTGTGTTGAAGTATGTCACCATAGAGTCATGAGCGAAGAGCAAACAAATAAGTTAAATGAACAAAATGTGGAGGCATGTGATTGGGCCATTATACCACTTCCTTTGATTTCTAATTGTGTGACCGTAAATTTATGTCTTTACTTCCTCTCATATTGTGAAAGTCTTTTCTCATCCTCTTCTTCCACGTATATCAGGAAAGGCACCCTGAAATTCACTTCAACAATTTTTATTAAATTTTCGTAAAAACCCCAAATTTATTCCGTTATTTCTGGCCAGAGACAAATTTCATTTCCCTATTAATTACGATGTACCTGGAGTTTGTTTCAACACCAGCAAATAATTCTTCCATTTTCTCTGCATTCCACTATGTCGGAAAACGGTTTCATTGGACACAAGCAGCGAAATGGTAAGCAATACGAAGAACAGCCATTCCCAATATAATTATCAGAGAAATCGATGATATGGAAGCTTCTAACAGAACTGATTTACTTTTCTGCAATTGTTTTTCAGATAATCGATACCGCTTGCAAGCAGGAACCGGCGCCCTCATCTTCGTGTGCCGCCTGCAAAACCCAGAGAAAGAAATGTACCGAGAAATGCGTTCTTGCGCCATATTTCCCGCTGGACGAGGCCAAGAAGTTCATGCTAGTTCACAGAGTCTTCGGAAATGGACAGGTCATCAAATTACTGCAGGTTCAATCTACTTAATGTGCACCCTTCCTATTTAGATCTTTATTTTCATCACAGATTCCGCTGATTATGCAATTTTCAACAAAATCTGAAATGGAAAGTGTTTGAATTTTAAAGATTTAAAGATGATCTTTACTTTCATCAAAGATTCAGCCGATTTATGCAATTTTCAAAACTATCTGCAAGGGAAAGTGTTTGATTTTCTTTTTAAAAAGTGAAAATAGATTCTGAGCTTTCAAAAAATTTCAGAGCATTCAAAATTTTAAAACTTATAATATTACAGATCTCTAAAAATTTCCACGAGATTTCTTCAAAATTGTGCAGAAAAATTATTTTGCGCTGTTTCCCTTCAAAATTGGACAGAAAAATCATTTTTTTTTTCTGGCTCATTTTTTTTTCTGGCAAATCTTCTGCGCTTTTCCTCTCTAGCACTGAACTAACCAATTACCGAATTAATCTGAAGATCAGAAGCGATTGATCAAATATATATGATAGTAATGATTGTTCATCTTATAGATTATTTAAAACTTAGGTTTTAGAGTTTGATAATCCTTTCCCGTGTGACAGGATCTCCCGCCGGAGCTGAGGGGTGAAGCAGTAAGCAGTATGGTGTATGAAGTGAACGAAAGACTTCGAGATCCCGTCAATGGGTGTTTAGGAGTAATCAATGACCTGCGTAGAAGAGTAGCGGAACTGGAATTGCAATTGGCTTCCACACAAGAAGCGTTCGCTGACCTTCATCGAAAATATATTGTCCTCTTAACCCTCATTACTGGATGTCATGAAGGTTCCCATCCCAATTTTTACAGTACGTCACCGCAAGAGACACAAGAGTACTGTGGAACGAACCCATGCTCAATTGTTGTGGACGACTTAGATCCACTTCAGCTGTGGGATCAACTTTGGACATAAGCAAGAACCATTCAACACTGTACTGCGATTTGAGTTTCTGTATCACGTGTGATACAAAGAATTTCTCTTCTACTCTTGTTTTAAATTTTTTTGAACGTTACTGTTCTAAATCAATGTTTAAACCTACATGTCTGTTCAAACTATTGAGTTTTTAATCACGGGTTATTTTCCTTTTCAATTTGGTTACAAATTTTGGATTACTTTGTGACTCATGAATATTAATTTATTAAAATGGTATATATATAAGAGTAATCCAGGTAAAATTGTTTTTTGCTTAGTTAAAAGTTTTTACTTTTGGACATAAGGAAATAGGTTAATGACTTAAGTTCGCATCTGGCAGGGTGCTGCTCTCTCACAAACCACCAGCAAGTTATTGTAGGTAGCTTGGTTTTCTTTGATTAATGGTCATGAGTCAACCTGCATTAGTTGTTAGGAGCCAGAAATGGTTGTCCCCACTGCTGGTTGGACAACTAAGTTATGATAAATTAAAAATGTTTAAAAGAAGCGAAATCCAACTATATAATTTTAGTAATTTAATTTACTCCAGTGATTATTTTTATTGTAAATTTCAAAATATTTTAAAAAGATTTTTAATACAGTGTTTTAATGGCCCTATCTCTATTTAGATTACAAATTTGAGAATATCAACTATTGACTTGTTTTCATCTATTAAAATTTAGAAATATCCCAAAATATCTGATCCAAATTATCCTAAATTCATTTATATATTTAAAAATATAATCCAATTACCTTAATAAATTGTTAGTAAAAAAAAAATTAAATTTTGTTATGTTAATTCATATAAATTTAAAATATAACTTCAGTAATCTAGTTTTACATGGTTTACTAAAATATTGAATTTCATTATTGTTAATTCATTAAAATCATAGTGTATTTTTCGTCTCATTTTAATTAAAATTTTAAAAAATGATTGAAATTATAAATTATTTATTTTTAAAATTGTATAATTTATATAACCAGGTTTTCATAAAACTTTATTAAAAGTATAATTCAAATAATTATAAATTATATTAACAGTTGAATCACTGATTAAACTTGTCCTTTCATTAATTAGGTTAATTTAAAGTGACATGTATCTAATCCACTCTGTCCATTAACAACGAGCACCTGCTGTAGATTGGCATCAATTGGGAACACATATGTGAGATGGAATGTTAGGCAGCCACATACATATACGGAATACTAATGGACAATTATGCTTAGTTTATCACAACACCCATATTAACATTCCGATTTTTGAAGATCTAATCACTAATGTAAAAGCGGAGATAATTTGGAAAAAAATTAAGGGGTGCTCTTGGATTTGTGATGGAATGAAATTTGTAACAGGATAGGAGTGAAAGAATTAATTTTTGTGGCGTTAAACAAATAAATTAATAAAAAATATTTATAAGAAGAGTTTCGGCGTAAATCACATGAAAGGACTTTTGTCCACGCGTTTCGAACTAATTAGTGTGGTTCATTATCAGGATAAGTTGAAGAAATAAATTAATAAAAAATAATAGAAATGATATTATTAATTTTGATTTACATATTGATGGTGGTATTATTAGATGAAATATAAAAGAGAATGGTCTAGGGTATGTTCTAAAATTGTTTTTTTGGCTAAGAGCTTGTCTTCCTCGGATGTAAGAAACAGGTTAACGACCCAAGACTTCATGGGCATCTGGCATGGGTGAAAACATCCAAGTGGTGTGGTTTTCTTTGAATAAGAGTGATGAGTCAGCTTGACTTATGATAAGTTGTTGACTTATGATAAGTTTTCCAACTTGTGAAAAAAAAAAATAGAAAACAACAACTATTTGTTTTTTTATTTAAGTTTAATTTCTTTTTTTTAAAGTTTGTTTCAATATTAGTCGGTTCATTAGTTGGATGTTGAACTTAAAATTATGCTAAATTAATAGTATTTATTATTAGAGATTATATATCTTCAATTTCTCCCATAATATAGAATGTTAGATAAACATATATATAAACAAGTTTTGGTAGGGGCGGTCCTTGTCACTCACATGGAAATTATGTTTTCAAAGAAATTGCAAAATGATATATGAAGTGGAAAAATTAATTGCATATTAAGAAGAAAACACTTGCATAAATTTTGGTGGGTAGTAATCATGAGTAAGTATGCACATATACATTTTTACTTCTATGAACAACACATAAATAATGGTGGGCAATAACTCCTACTAAGTGTATTTATTTTCATCTTGTTCACATCCATTTTATATGTAAATATTTGCTTAAATTATGATACTGATGGTAGTTATTTATGTGATTAAACTATTTTCAAACATTTTAGTTTTAGGTAGTTTTCTCGTAGAGTTTAGAAATGAAAAATCAGTGCACAAATATCTTAAAAAACGTTTTAGTTTTAGGTAGTTTTCTTGTAAAGTTTAGAAATGAAAAATCAAAAAACGTTTTAGTTTTAGGTAGTTTTCTTGTAAAGTTTAGAAATGAAAAATTAGTGCACAAATATCTAAAAATCATGGCATAAATATTGCAACAACATCTAAAAATTATGACAGAAAGTGGTCACTTGACATTCTATTGTGCAAATGCTATAATGAACCTTCCAATTATGGTCTAATAAAAAATTTGAAAAATATGAAGGTCTAATCAAAGATTTGAAAAATATTTCTCTCAATAATACTAAAAAATAAATATTCTTTTTTCAAAGTTAAGCATTATAACTTATCATCATTAGGGGAGTTGTGAGGTTTAAAATGAGCCTCAATAAATTATAAAATAATAGTGGAAATAATAAAATAATAGTGGAAATAATAAAATAAGATTAGATTACATCATCAAATTTTAAAGGGAAAAAAATATTGTTTTTTCAACTCGTATTTTCAACTTATCTCCCTATGGGTTTTACTTGAATTACTTATCTCCCTATGGGTTTTACTTGAATTTTGTGTGGAAACACTCATTGGATGCCAAATTTAATTCATCATCTAAGGAGTTGCCACGTGTCATACTTTCAATGGACCCCCTACCTGAAAAATGAGAAACACATGAAAAATGCGATTGCAATCACGTTTTTTCATGTATTTCTCATTTTTCATGTAGCAGGGTCCAGGGTCCATGAAAATATGCAACATTGGTATTCCTTGGATGGTGAATTAAATTTTCCATCCAACGAGTATTCCTACTCAAAGTTGAGTAAAAACTTAGGGAGATAGGTTGAAAATACGAATTGAAAAGGTAGTTTTATTATTTTTTAATCTTTTTACCTTTTTACTCCAAAAATGGTGAATCATTCCTATTGTTGATATCATCATCTTGAATCCTATTAGTTCTTATAGAGTTTATTTTGGTTGTACATTTTTCTTATGAAATCCTCAAAAATCTCTTAATGAATATCTATATTAACATTAATATTTCTAAAAATTTAAACAATATAAAATGAAAAATAATTAAAAAAAATGAATTGATGTCTATGGGATATGTAGAGGAATGAAATTTTAAAAGACAAATAGGTAATGGTTGAAACCATTTTTTAAATAACATCACTGTGATTAAAAAATCATTGTATATGGTACTAATTATAAACCAATTTTATATAATTAAAATTATGTGGTGTAAAATATCCAATTTCATATGATTAATTTGAATTCATATATTTGTGTTGTTTTTTTAATAGCATAATATTTTATTAAGTTTAGTTGATATTTTTTTGTTTTCTATTAGTTTTAATATTAGAGGGAAAAAATTATTAGCTTCATTTAAATGTTTATTTTGGAAAAAAGTTTTTAAAATTTTAATTTAATTATCTATAATTTTTTGGTGGATGGTTGGATTTAATCTACACAAAATATTTTAAAATACTCATAGTAATTACATAAATTAAAAGTTGAAATTTATCTCCAAAGTAATTACATATTTTTATAGTAGTATACACAAATTAAAGGTTGAAACTCGTTTCCAAGATAATTACATCTTTTTCTCCCTTTTAATTAAATTGATTAATTAAAAGAAAAATCATATGAGCAAGTGTCATATAAAATGAGTTATGATTTTTTGGAAATTTGGTATTAATAAGCCATGGTGTTGTAACAAAGCTTATTTACACATTAAGAATATTTATTATAAGATAGAGGTAGATCTCCATAATTTATATAATATTAATTAATTTTAATAATTAAAAAAAATTATAATTTTATTTGTTAATATTATATATATATATATTTAATTTTGAAAAAAGATATATTTAAAGTAGTTATTTTGATTATGTTAGATTATTTATCTATAAAATGTTTTACCAAAATAATAATAAATTTAATTGAACTTGAATATTCAATACCATAATTTAAAGATAGAAGGTTAAACAATTACATTTATATAGCAAATATTACATGGATTATAAAATTCTTATTAATTGGTGATGTAAAAGAGACAATTTGGAAATAATTATGCGATGTGTTTTGTACTTTTGTACTTGGGATGAAATTAAATTTATATAAAAAAGAAGAAGTTGATTTTCATGTGTTAAATAAATAGTTATAAATCTTAAAATCAACATTTTATGATTATGATTAAAATATTGTGATGTAAGTATCTAATTAATTAATTAACTATTTATATATATATATATATATATAATTTTATTATAAATTTATAATTGATATGTGGTTTATTGTTTTGTTTCTTTAATAAATAATATTTTATTGAATTGGTTGCAAATTTAATTTTAATATTAAATGAAAGAACCATTCACTTGTGAGATACTTTTTAGCTTAGTAAAATGATTTATTCGCTTATAAAATGTGGATGATATTATATGAGGTTACATGTTTTATATGACGATCTTTATCCTCACACACAGTTTCCACCTTTCACTTCTTTATAAAAAAATAATTTTCTCTTAAAATCATTATAAACAACAATTAGATATGATAGCAATGAAAAGAAAATTAAATAATATAAAAATGAATGAAATCGTATTATATTTTTAAAATGATATTATTTATAAGTTAATAATTATTATATATTTTTATTTCAGTGAAATTGGAGTTTACTACTATAACTTCTAAGTGCTCACCCTCAACCTACTTGAGCAAAGTTTAAATCATGGATTAGAAAGTATACCTTACGAGTACTTCAACTTTATGACCATCATCTACGTCCTTAACAACAACATAAATACTATTTTTAATAAAATTTGAAACTTAAAAATAATTTTGTATTTTTTAAATTAGAATTCAAACTCCTAATATAAATCATTTATTTTAACCTATATTAAAATTGAAATATATTATATTAATTATCTTTCTAATGTAATAATAAATATTTTATAAAATTGAATGAATAAAATAGTATTATGTAATAAAATATCCTATATGTAAATAAAAAAACACAATTTAATGTGTAATAAAATGTGCATTATATTTTTTTAAAATAAATTAATATAAATTTTTCCTTTTCAATTTTTTTTAAGTTTCTTTAGCACATTAATATTTTTAAGTATAATATATATTGTATAGTTATAACAATTTGGGGTTTCTAATGAGAACCGATTTTTGGCCAGAGTAAAATTAGGTTTAAAATTTTTAGATTATATATTTCAAAAATATTTTCGTTCCTATATTATTTTATATAGACAAAAAATTCCATCAAAATAGATTATGATTTTTGGTTTTATGGCCAAGTTTTCCTAGGATATTACAAAAAATCAAGAGAAAGAATTGATGATGATAGTAATGGGAATGCCAAAAAGCAAACTGGATGCCAAAACATAGTGCAGAAAATTCTAGTTGTAGGCACTATGAAATGATTTCATAGCACTCTTTTAAAAACATGTAGGCACTATGAAAGGATTTGGTAGCACTAAAAAAATGAATCTTTTGAATTTTGGAAGGTGAAACGACTCGGTCCTCTGCAGAATTGATTCCTCGTGGTCTAACTCGTCTCCCAACTCAAGGAATGATCTCCTCCCACCTCTCCCTGTCAATGATTTCTCCCTCACTCAAGTTAATGGTCCACACTCCAATAAAGGACGTAATATTGCTAGCAAAAATAAAGGCGCTACAAAATATTTGAAGGTTCCAACAAATGGAACATGCATAGATTGACACAACTCCAAGTCTAATTACGACAAGCATGTAACATCACAAAGATGGTCACAACAAATTTTGAAATGTAAATAAATGCACACGCAGTTCGAGCGAAACTATAATAACAAAAAACATAGATTTAGGAATATATATACGATTGCACAGCTTCCTTTTCATTCATTTAGAGCGTATAGACTTGGAGGTAGGAGAAGAGTTTCCCTCCTCCCATTCGGTGCCTCTTTTATTCACAAACATAAGGAAATGGTTCACTTCCTCTTCTCTCCAAACAAGGACGTTGAAAAGACAACCATGTGGACTAATCATTATAATGGAAATAAATCTTACATTCTTAGACTCTTTGAATTATTTAGGAATACTCCAATTCCTATATCTAAATTAAATATTTAGATTTCTAACAAAAACAACAAAATCAATTTTCCAGCTTAACATGTAGTTAGTACACCACATTGTCAAGCTCTTCTACATTTCTTCATCTCAAGCTCGGTTTAATGCTCCTGCATCAGACTCCCTAGGAAGGAAAATTCATGAGCTCCTGCTCATAAGGTGCTCTACAGAACAACTTTCCCTCTGTAGAGTTGCAATAATCATCCACGTAGAATCCTCCATCAGACGATCTTTCATTTTCACCAAAAACTCCATATAATATTTTCCCCTCATGTGCTTTGCAACTACGGTGTCCAAAATGCTTTCAGCCTCTAGACCCTCTTCCATAGGTATCAACTTCATCCAAATTTATTCACTAACCTCTCCACTGTTCTCACTTGTTGTAGATGCAGCTTCATCACTAGCTTTATAGCGATACAAATTAGCCACATTAAAAATAGGTGAGATACATATGGCCATATGTAACTTCAATTCATAATCATTTACAAAAAAAAATTGATTATCCTGTAAGGTCCTATTTTCTTCATATTGAGTTTGTTATATTCCACTATTGCGAATCTCTCCTTCCTCAAGTGGGATAATACCATGTCCCCTACGTCAAATTTAACCTTTATTCTTCTAAAATTGCTCTTTGTTTCTACTTGTAGCTATTGTCTTGTAGCTTTTGTTTTATCGCCTGATGGAAGTCACTCCTTGCTACTGCAAAATCCTCCCATTCAACACTACTCTGCTCAAGTTTTCCCAAATATCTTAGCTCGCAAACTCCTCTATGGTGCATTCCATAAAAAATCTGAAACAAATTCTTCCCTATTCTCCTATTTGGCGAATCATTGTATGCAAACTCAACTTGAGCTAACACATGATCCCATTACTTGGGGTGCTCACCAAAAAGGCTCCTAAATATATGTTCGAGACTCCTATTCAGAACTTCAATTTCCCCATCATACTGTGGATGATAGGATGAATTGAAGTTCAATTTTGTTCCAAGGTTCTTCCACAAGGTCCTTCAAAAATGTCTTGTGAACCTCGTGCCCCTATTAGAGATTATGCTCTTTGGAAAGATATGAAATGGGACAATCTCATTAAAAAACAAATGAGCCACATGTGTAGCATCACTATCCTTGCAACATAGATAAAATGAGCCATCTTTGTAAATTTGTCCATAAATACAAGTATGGAGTCCTTACATCGTTGCGACCTTGCAAAACCCAAAACAACGTCCATACTCACTTAGTCCCATGGCCTACTAGGAATGGTCAAAGGATTATATTGTCCAACATTTTAACTCCTCTCTTTCTCATGTTGACACACTCTACACTTGCTCACATATTTCTACACATCTATCCACATATTTGGGTAGAAGTAAAAATGTTCTAGCTGCCCAAGTGTCTTGTCCACACTAAAATGCCTTGCCAATCCTTCATTGTTATTTTATTGCATAATATTCTCTCTCATTGAGCAATGAGGAATACATAATTGGTTTTTCTTGAATAGCAAACCATCCTGCAACATAAGCTCCTTCCATGGGATGCTATCTCTGCTCATAGGGTTCTTGCATGCTTTAAATGCTTCTCGAAAATCAAGATCATCCTCAAACAAGTCCTTCAAATAATCAAAACCCAAAATATGCAAATGGCATTCCTGCATGATCAAAGTCCTCTTTCTCAAAGCATCGACTACCCTTTTCTGTTGTCCACTCAGATGTTTCAAAACAAAGGTGAAACTTTGTAGGAATTTCACCCACTTGGCATGCTTATGGTTCAACTTATGTTATTTCATTATACACTATAATGAAGAATTATGAAGGTGTCACATGGAATGAGTCGAGGTTGCGGACAAGATCGACATCCCTAGTATCTAAAGATATCTAGTGACAAGCAAGCCAATCAAAAACTATCTTTCTCTAAATATGCAATTAAAAACAAAGGCAAACAAGTGTTTTAGGCCTACCTTGGATCCAATGCAAGTTTGTGGAAGCCTCGCTTCTTTGTTCCAAATGAGCTCCCTTGTAGCAAGTCTGTAAACACAAACAAGCAAACAAATTAAATAGCACCTGAAAAGCCAATGTCATAAAGCATATCCATCATAATGATCAAGGAATTTATGAAACAAACCACATAAGACAATTTGTTGAGAAAAATGAATTTGATTGTATTAATTCAAATCAAAGAAGAACTTTACAACCTGTGCCTTGATGTTGTATAAGCTCCTCCCAGGGTCCAACAAGAAGTCTCCTCTACTTTGACAAGTTTCACTCACTTCCCAATGAAGTCAAAAGGTATGTGATCTCTCCTCACAAGCATAACTAGGAAGTCCCAATTCCACCAGCATTTACCCTAAAAAATGTTCAGCTTCTAACCTCTCCAACAACTAACCCAATGCCTTAATTTATAGTGCAATGGAGGGAAGTTACTAGGTCCTCCTTCAAAGGGATAGCTCCTCCTATAAAGGGATTAGCTCCTTCTCTTTTGGGATGCATGAACCATCTTGGAGCGAACAATCCACGTCAAAATTCCTTCTAGAATCATCTAGAATTAACCCAAAGTGAGTTTTTT
>APFE031654671.1:0-20155 GCA_000404065.3 Pinus taeda
GCCGAATGGACAAAGCAGTCCAAGGGACCTTGGGATGTGAATCCCAACGGTCACCAAATGTACTATAAATGTATATAAGATTGTTAATAAAAATACAATGCATGCTTTATCTTTCTATCTGTTTCTTGTTAACCATGTCTGTTTAACAGCTCTAGAGATCCCTCTTAGTCTTGCCACATGGCAATCCAAAAATCGGGGACATTACACTCTCCTCTCCCCAAAATTGCTTGTCCTCAAGCAATGTCACCACATGCTGATCCAAACTGAAGCTAAGACCAGGGTCCCAAACCATTCTAATCATCGCGAATCATTACTCTCTCCACTCACTCCCAACAAGGCACAGACACTAGTATGTTGAAATTTGGTAGCTTGGGAGGTACTCCAAGCCCTAAGGTTTGGGGTTTGGAGGTTGGAGTGCCACAAAAAGCACTGTGTGTTTGGAACCATTGTTTTTAAAACCGACTGTTTCAAAACCAACTCGGCTGAGTTGGTCTGAGTCATAGCCCCACTGGGTCAACTCGGCCTTTGAACCAAAACGGCCGACCGAGTTGGCTAACGACTCGGTGGGCTCGGTAACAACCCGACTGGATTGGCGGAGTTTGAGCCAACTCGGTGGGCTCGGTAACAACTCGGCTGGCTCGGCCAAGTCTGAGCCAACTCGGCCGGCTCAGTAACAACCACTGGTCAAGTCACTTCAGCGCATTATTTTTTGAAATTTTCTTTTTGGGGACCCCAAAGCCCAATGTAATCTGCGTTTGGGTTCTTTGGGGTGCATTCCCCTCTTCTAAACCTCAACCCCTCTCATTTCTTCATAACCATCTCATCACATTTGAGTGAGAGTTTGTGAGGAGTTGTGGAGTTTGTTTTTGGAGCAGTAGTGAGGAGTCTTGGGCAAGCATTGTAGTAGGAGTGAGGCTTCTTGGGCAACCATTGGAGCAACATTGAGGAGTTGGTTTGTTGTAGCAAACTTGAGGAGGTAGTTTGTGCCTAGAGGTATTTTTTTTCACTTGTAAAAATATGTTTTTGCTTATTTATTTTTTTATGCAAATCTGGAAATTGAAAAGAGTGTTTTTTGTGAAAGAAATGAACATTGAAGCAATGTTATTTTTTTGTTTTCATTTTTCAGATTTTTTTCCTTTGATTTCCAAGTGAAAAAATGGCACTTAGAGTGAAAGACGTTGCTTGGGCATATGTTGAAATGGTTGATAGTCAAATGCATTGCAAATTTTGCCATGGAAAAATTAAGGAAGTTCCTAGGGGCATTAATAATTAATAGGCTTAAATAACACTTCGTAGGGATTAGAGGCCAAATTACTCCATGTAAATCACTAGAAATTGGGGAGATTAGGAAGGATTTGTTAGCCAACTTTGAGAAGTTTAAAGAAGAAAAGGCTAGGCAAAAAGAATTAGAGGTTGAAATTGGGAGGAAGAGGAACATACAAAAAATGATGGCTACCAACCCCCATTTGATTTTGAGGGTTCTTTTTCTATCCCTTGTACTGATGCATCCAACCCCTTCCGATATGTTCCTCCCTCTTTGGAGTCTATTCAAGAAAAGGGTAAGGGTAAAATGAAAAAGAAGGGTGATATGAATATCAAAAGTTATTTCACTGTCACACACTCCTCTCCATCAGATGCACATGGTCCTCAAGCTAGTAGAACTTTGCAGCCTACTTTAGATGACCATTGGAAGAAAGAATTGAGGGAGACTGCTTGTGATTGCATATGTAGATGGTGGTATGACGTTGATATTCCCTTCAATGCTTCCCGTTCACCATATTATGAGCCTATGTTTGATGCCATACATGCTGCTGGAAAAGGCTTCAAAGGCCCTACTATGCATGAGATAAGGGGGTATCGTTTGTAGAAAGAAATTGCCTCCATTAATGAGTATTTGAAAGATTTCAAGGACTTGTGGGCACGAACAGGATGTACCATCATGTCAGATGGATGGACTGATCAAAGGAACTGTACCATCATAAATTTTCTTATCTTCTACCCATAGGGAACCATGTTTCTAAAATCAGTTGATGCATCTGATAAGGTAAAATAAGGACAATTGTTGTTTCAGCTATTGGATGAGGTTGTTGAGGAGGTGCGGGTGGCTAATGTTGTTCAAGTCATCACAGATAATGCCTCTAACTATGTTCTTGCTGGTAAACTGCTAGAGGAAAAACGCAAAATCATCTTTTGGACCCCATGTGCTGCACATTGCATCGACCTCATGCTTCAGGATATTGGCAAATTAGATTGGGTCAAAAACACTGTAGATCATGCCAAAAGCATAACAAAATTTATCTACAATCATTCATGGATTTTGAGCCTTATGAGGAGATACACAGTAGGCAGGGATATTATTAGGCCTACCATCACTAGATTTTCTACTCATTTTTTGACATTGCAATCTATGCTTTCACAACATAGAAACTTGCAAAAGGTATTTTCCAGTGATGAATATTAAAGCTAGTGGTCTCACAAACAGGATGGCAGAGAATTGAAAAATAAAGTTAATGAAAAAATATTTTGGAGAAAGGCAACAAAGATTGTGAAGGTTGCTGAGCCACTGGTCAAGGTGTTGCGGTTGGTGGATGGGGAAAGATTGGCTATGGGCTTCATTTATTGATTGACTGCATTGATCGCATGATCCCATTGGAGTGTGATCAGCCGGAGATGGATTGATTGATTGCATTGATCACATGATCCCATTGGAGAGTGATCAGCTGGAGATACACTGATAGGTCACAACCTTCAACAAAGCCACAGGTACCTTTGGGAAGAACCTAACAAAGATTGCAAGGGAAGCAGATGAGCCAAGTAAACAAAAATTTCAATTTTTAAATTCTTAATACTTATTTTGTTAAATCATTTATAATTTGAAAGTTGGATATAATTTGTAATTTTGTTGAGCTAGCTCATTATACTCCTATGTTATTTGCAGCACAATGGTGGGAGGCTTTTGGTAGCCATTGTCCTGAATTGCAAAA
The DNA here is from genome assembly GCA_000404065.3 of Pinus taeda. Lineage (NCBI taxonomy): Eukaryota > Viridiplantae > Streptophyta > Pinopsida > Pinales > Pinaceae > Pinus > Pinus taeda. The sequence continues at coordinate 2,985 of APFE031654671.1, forward strand.
GTTTGCAATTCATATTTTGAATCAAACTTGCAGTGCTACTGGGTGTGAGCGCAATTGGTCTGTCTTTGAGAGGATTAACACAGAGAAGAGAAACCGTTTGGATAAAAAATGGTTAAATGATCTAGTCTATGTCCAATACAACCTCTGGCTCAAATGCAACCAATTGCTGAACAAAAGACCTGATTCAGATCCCATTGTGTTGGAAGACATTGATCCAACATCAGGTTGGGTAGTGGAGAGTCATCCAACAGAGTTTGATTCTAATGAGGATATTGATTATGATTTACAGACGGTGGCATCACTTGAACATAATGTTCAATTGAATGCAAATTCACTTGTACCAGCCTCAGGGCCAGCCCTAAGTCCTCCAGTTGTAGGCGTTTCCTCTGCTCAACCATGACAAAAGCATATATCTCGTATATCTCAGCTTGCAGCTGCTGCACAGCTTGCTAGTGCTACCACTTCTATAGTTGCAGTTGGAGATGATGATGAGGAGGAGCCTTGGGCTTCCCTGTCTAACTCTGATCTAGAAGTTGAGCTAGATGATGTTGGCTCCTCTAGCAGTGGCCAGTAGTACTGGTCACAGTTTACTTTTGTTGTAGAGACCATTTCTAGCATCCTTGGTTATGTGTTTTTGTTTTGATCTCTATATCATCATCATGTATGTATTGGACAATGCAATGGGTGCCATTTTGATATAATGGATATATTCATGAGCCTACTTTGATTGTATGTTGTCTTCTATCTATATTCTAATGCTGTGTGTTTGGAAACATGAACGAAAATCTTTAAAATTATGTTTTTTTATAAAAAAATAAATATTTAATGTATTTTCTACAATGACCGAGTCATTGAAATTGAGCCGACCAAGTCGATACCAAGTCGGAGTTGATCCTCGGCCGAGTCAGAGTTTTAAAACATTGGTTCACCTACCCTTTGGGATAAGTTGAGTTTTACAGGGGAAGATCACTCAGATCTTCCACTGGACTTTAGCTTGGCGGAGAGTGTTACACCTCTTAGTGATTTGCTGATGGTATCTGAGGAGGAGGTCGTGATTAGATCATGTGGGCGAGGACCCTTTTTAGCAAGAGTTGGATTGTACTTTCAAGAGTGCACTCTTGAGGTACATGGTATTGATTTTTCGATAGAGCAACTTCTCAAGGAGTTGGTCAAATTTTTGAATTATCAAGTTTCTCTACTTATTGATAATATGCAAAGGGCCACTGTGTTGTGTTTCCACGATACTGGAGTCTAGGATAGAATCGTAAATCATTGATGCTACCAATCCAAGTATTACAACAAGGCTACTTTGTTGAAAATATACACAAGTTTTCACAAATTTAATCAACAAACCAACGTCGTTATATAAATCAAACTGATAATACAACAGTCTAGGGTTCCTGTACCAGGGATAATGGCCCCATATGTCCACTAGTACAAGAATACAAGATACAAGATACATTGACCGTTTAGTTGATGTAGCATGCAATCACATCTGCTTTGTCGTATCTTGTACATTGTGGATCCTTCGCTTCCGTTTTGCAACACTTGCCTCTATCAATGATCCAACTCCTTTAGGCCACTAAACTCGGCTCTCCAATGTGCCCTCTAGCTGATCATAAGTCCATTTAGAACCAACACATAGGGTCTTAACGCTAACTGGTTGCTCCTTCATCCTTCAAGGCCACAACACTTTTAGTCTTCTTGCCCATTGCTGCTTCTCAACTACTAAGGGACTTCTTCCCACTATAGTATTCCTATGTTGCTCCAATGAAGATTAACATAGGGCAGGAGGGTTGCCACCTATCACTGTCAAGTGTCGCTTCTCCAACAATGAACACAGGCTATATCAAACTGCTCCTGGCTAGCCAACCTTGAGCTCCACTTCTCTACCTCTCCTAGCAGCCACCATAGTCTATCAAGGTGCTATTGTAGGCCACACTTGGTCCACTCTCATGCTGGCCTCCAATAGACCACAAGTGTCCAATACCAATGTCCTCTCCTAGGACCTCTCATCCACTAGCATCCAACCATCAAAAAGAGAACATCGACAACACACTGTTCTTGCCTCTCACCTTGCAGTGCTTCAGAGAGGCCAGTGTAGCTGGCGTAGAGGAACAAAAGGTTGACGCAGGGCCTCCTGAGGCTGACGCCGGCCTATTCAGGGTGATGCAGGGCTAACGCTGGGCAGAGAGAGGCTAACGTAGTCCAGAGAGGCTGACGCTGGGGTTTCTGGGGCAGATTGGAGCTGAGGAGCTGCTGGAGTGCTTATCCGAGGTTTCAACCGGGACATCTATCTCAAATTGAGAGGTACTACTACTGAGGGAATTCTCTGTTGGGTGAGCCGGATTTGGCACCCAAATTATATTATGAAACTGCTTAATAAGAAAACCCTCAGATAGCTACACCGGTTTTCCTGCATTGGGTTTTTCCGAGGACATTGGTCCAAAAATAATGGTGTCATTTGTGTGCTTCTGTGCATATAGCAATTTGGTTAAGGCACACCAGTTGAACTAAACCACAACTCCAAAACCATTGTATTCCTTGTCCAAACTCCTACCTCCTTTGTTTTCCCTTCCTTGGCTTCCAACCATCCACCAAACAGTGTTGTTGCTACATCACACCCTGTGACCCTGTTAACAGAGATAATCCACACCAAAATTGGCAGAAAAACAACCCTTGCTTACCTATGATCATGTGACATTGTCCAACAAGTAAGACACTCCAAAACCAAGAGACAAAACACTCCAAACAGATCCTCCTAGCCTCCATGCAAGTTTCCTTAGACATGTGGCTCTATCTCTCAAGGAATCTGCACCCAACACAGAGATAACCCTCTCCAAATGTCGACTCCTTGCCTCCTTCATCCTTGCCTTAAATCTACTGCCAATCTCAAAACTAATCTTTGATGGATGATGCACTTGGGTGTGTCTCAAAGGCCTCGCATCCACCTCTAATTTATACAATCTCATGTGGTGTCATTAATCCCTAACTTGGGCACATTACAACATTAAGCCAACTTGTTCAGTGTGCCAAGTTAACCTACAACCACATAAAAATTAATATATCATGATAGAAACCTCAGATTTGAGTGATTTTTGCTATAGCCCTTTTTCCTCTAAGGGTACTCTAACATCTCCATTTTTCAAATCATTCAAATGCCTTGTGGTTTCGTTACCCACCATTTTGTGGGTGATATCCCTAGAAGAATTTTTATTTCTCCAAAATGATCCTCAATCGGCAGCCACCAACTAGCTCATTATGCCATTTCTTCGCCACCTGAGCCAATCGTGTTTTCCCTTGCCCATCAGCGATGATCGTATGTTTGAAGGTGGGCCTTCCGAACCTAAAGGTATGCCTTGTCATTTGGTAATTGAGTATTGTAGTTTGCTTGTCATGGGCACTTCTGGGCATGGATTAATGGGGGGATTCGACAGAAAGAATGGGCTAGGTTTGTGCTCCTATCCCCTAGACCCCTTTTGGATAATAACTATGCATTCAAGTCCCATGGGATCTCTTTTACTGACCATTTGGCTTTAGGGATGGTATTTCACGGGAAACCCCGATTTTGGTTGCGTTGTCCCGCTCCCTTATTTGCTTATATTACCCCCTTTCCACTCATTATTACCCCATTCATCATTTCTCCCACTTGGATTCACATTCCTCCACTGGTTTTAGATAGGGTTAGCTCGTCCCTTCTCCTTGCCCATACCCTTGTCAGGGCTGGAATGATGCCATGAAGGTTGATGTAGCTAAAAAGAAAGACAAAAGCATCTTTGGTCACATTCAATAGGAAAATGTACCACAAAATGCAAAATATGGTTGGGACAAACACATTTAGTACATGGGAAAAAGCCAGTAATGAGCTCTACCCGATCATCATGGCCATCACCCTAGTTCATACAAGTTCTAAGAGCCTCCTCCATCATATAAGAAGCCATGATTGTCCCAACCCCTAGTGGGCAATCAACCACCCTATCTTAAACGGGGGTATTCGTTGCTATATCTTATACATCATGCTCTTACCCCTTGAGCCCCGAGCAGTTAATCAAAGAAAATCATAAAAAGGAAAAAGGCATATAAAGAAAGGTGGAAAATCAAGGTCGGTGCACCTCATGTACCACGATTACTCCCTCCTATACATTATAAACTCAAGTGTGGGCTTCCCTATTATTAGTTACCCTTGTACCCCAGCCAATGTTTTAAAACTTCGACTCCGACTCGGTATCGACTCGTCCGGCTCGATTTCAATGACTTGGTCGTTGTAAAAAATATATTAAATATTTTATTTACTTTATAAAAAAAACATAATTTTAAAGATTTTCATTCATGTTTCCAAACACACAACATTTAGAATATAGATAGAAGACAACATATGATCAAAGTAGGCTCATGAATATATCCATTATATCAAAATGGCACCCAGTGCACTGTCCAATACATACATGATGATGATATAGAGATTAAAACAAAAACAAATAACCAAGGAGGCTAGAAATGGCCTCTACAACAAAAGTAAACTGTGACCAGTACTATTGGCCACTGCTAGAGGAGCCAACGTCATCTGGCTCAACCTCTGGATCAGAGTCAGACAGGGAAACCCATGGCTCCTTCTCATCATCATCATCTCCAACTGCAAGTGTAGAAGTGGTAGCACCAACTGGCTGTGCAACACCTGCAAGTTGAGATAGACGAGATATGTGCTTCTGTCATGGTTGAGCAGAGGAAGCGCCTGCAACTGGAGGACTTAGGGCTGGCCTTGAGGCTGGTACAAGTGGATCTGCATTCAACTGAACATTATGTTCGAGTGATGCCACCGTTTGTAAATCATAATCAATATCCTCATCAGAATCAAACTTTGCTGGATGACTCTCCACTACCCAATCTGATGTTGGATCAATGTCTTCCAACACAATGGGATCTGAATCAGGGCTTTTGTTCAACAATCGGTTGCGTCTGAGCTGGAGGTTGTATTGGACATAGACTAGATCATTTAACCGTTTTTGATCCAAACGATTTCTCTTCTTAGTGTGAATCCTCTCAAAGATAGACCAATTGCGCTCACACCCAGTAGCACTGCAAGTTTGACTCAAAATACGAATTGCAAACTTCTGCAGTTCAGGACAATAACTACCAAAAGCATTCCACCATTGTGCTGCAAAAAACATAGGAGTGTAATGATTTAGCTCAACAAAATTACAAATTATATCCGACTTTCAAATTATAAACGATTTAACAAAATAAGTATTAAGAATTTGAAAATTGAAATTTTTGTTTACCTGGCTCATTTGCTTCCCTTGCAACCTTTGCTAGGTTCTTCCCAAAGGTACCTGTGGCTTTGCTAAAGGTTGTGACCTGTCGGTGTATCTTCAGCTGATCACACTCCAATGGGATCATGCGATCAATGTAGTAAATCAATCTATCTCTAACCTTTCCCTTCAAAGCTCCTATAGCCAGAGCTTTATAATGATACCATGGGTTCAAAAAATACCCAGCTGCATGTATAGGGCGATGGAGTTGATTGTTCCATCTTTCATCAATGATTGCCCAAATGGGCCCATACTTAGCCACTTTATCCTTGTATGCCCTTTTTATTTGCTCCTTTGCTTGATCCATAGCCTCATAAATGAAGCCCATAGCCACTCTTTCCCCATCCACCAATTGCAACACCTTAACCAGTGGCTCAACAACCTTCACAATCTTTGCTGCCCAAAATATTTCTTCACTAACTTTCTTTTTCAATTCTCTGCCATCTTGTTTGTGAGACCACTGGCTTTGATTCCATTCATGACTGGAAAATATCTTTTGCAAGTTTCTATGTTGCGAAAGCATAGATTGCAATGTCAAAAAATGAGTAGCAAATCTAGTGATGGCAGGCCTAATAATATCCCTGCCCCTTGTGTGTTTCCTCACAAGGTTCAAAATCCATGAATGATTATAGATAAATTTTGTTATGCTTTTGGCATGATCTACAATGTTTTTGACCCAATCTAATTTGCCAATATCCTTAAGCATGAGGTCTATGCAATGTGCAGCACATGGGGTCCAAAAGATGGTTTTGTGTTTTTCCTTTAACAATTTACCAACAAGAACATAGTTAGAGGCATTATTTGTGATGACTTGAATAGCGTTAGCTACCCCCACCTCCTCAACAACCTCATCCAATAGCTGAAACAACAATTGTCCATCTTTTACCTTATCAGATGAGTCAACTGATTTTAGAAACAAGGTTCCTTGTGGGCAAAAGATAAGAAAGCTTATGATGATATGGTTCCTTTGATCAGTCCATCTATTTGACATGATGGTACATCCTGTTCTTGCCCATGAGTCCTTGCAATCTTTCAAATACTCAGTAATGGAGGCAATTTCTTTCTGCAAACAATACCCCCTTATCTCATGCATAGTAGGGCCTTTGAAGCCTTTTCCAGCAGCATGTATGGCATCAAACATAGGCTCATAATATGGTGAACGAGAAGCATTGAAGGGAATATCAACGTCATACCACCATCTACATATGCAATCACAAGCAGTCTCCCTCAATTCTTTCTTCCAATGGTCATCTAAAGTAGGCTGCAAAGTTCTACTAGCTTGAGGACCATGTGCATCTGATGGAGAGGAGCGCGTGACAGTGAAATAACTTTTGATATTCATATCACCCTTCTTTTTCATTTTACCCTTACCTTTTTCTTGAATAGACTCCAAAGAGGGAGGAACATATCGAAAGGGGTTGGATGCATCAATACCAGGGATAGAAGAAGAACCCTCAAAATCAAAATGGGGGTTGGTAGCCATCATTTTGTGTATGCTCCTCTTCCTCCCATTTTCAGCCTCTAATTCTTTTTGCCTAACCTTTTTTTCTTTAAACTTCTCAAAGTTGGCTAACAAATCCTTCCTAATCTCCCAAATTTCTGGTGATTTACATGGAGTAATTTGGCTTCTAATCCATGCCAAGTGTTGTTTCAGTCTATTAATGCCCAGAGGACCGACCTTAATTTTTCTATGGCAAAATTTGCAATGCATTTGACTATCAACCATTTCAACATATGCCCAAGCAACATCTTTCACTCTAGGTGCCATTTTTTCACTTGGAAATCAAAGGAAAAAAATTGAAAATGAAAACAAAAAAAATAGCATTGCTTCAATGCTCATTTCTTTCACAAAAAAAGACTCTTAAATTTCCATATTTGCACAAAAATATAAATAAGCAAAAACATATTTTTACAAGTGAAAAAAAATACCTCTAGGCACAAACTGCCTCCTCAAGGTTGCTCCAACAAACCAACTCCCCAATGCTACTCCAATGGATGCCCAAGAAGCTCCTCACTCCTGCTACAATGCTTGCCCAAAACTCTTCACTGCTGCTCCAAAAACAAACTCCACAACTACAATCTCTCACTCAAATGCAATGAGATGGTTGAGGAAATGAGAGGGGTTGGGTGGGATTTATAGGGTTTAGGAGAGGGGAATGGACCCCAAAGAACCCAAAGGTAGATTACATTGGGCTTTGGGGTCCCCAAAAAGAAAATTTAAAAAAAAATTGCACTGAAGTGACTTGATCGGCCGCTATTACCGGGCTGGCCAGGTTGTTACCGAGCCAACCATGTCGTTAGCCAACTCGGATGGCTCGGTAACGACCCGGCCGACTGGTCCAGTTGAAAGGCTGAGTTGACCCGGTGGGGCTATGGCTTGTACCAACTCGACTGAGTCGGTTTCGAAACGACCATTTTTAAAAACAATGACCCCAACATGTGGCCCAGGGTTGCCCTTTCTCATCTCCTACATCATTCATCTATCTGTCACATGCCACCACCTTTTGAAGAATTACCTTGAACATATTATCCCCTTTAGAAGTAGAAACCACCCAATAGGATACTTGTTTAACCCCATTTAGAGTTTAGGAGACATTGGCACATTCCGAAGCCCATTATGGAAGGGCAGATCATTATGAAGGTCCCTCTTGTGGTCCATGGTTTGTAAGCTCATTTACTCGATTTCTCTAATGACTTGTTGTATTGGAAGGCTAGGGGATGCATTGGATCTTATGCAGGATTTCTGATGGCCTCCATCTTGGGTTTGGTCTCTGTAGACGGGGTCCTAATCCTCTAGAGAGCCACATTGGCACATATAGGGTGTGTGTCGAGAGCCATGGGCCTCCATAGCAGTAGACATTATTTCATGGATCCCCGAAGATGGCCACAGATGGTCAAGATACCCTTATTGGATGAGGAAGATGCACCTAGTTCACCTTTGCCCAGCTAGCCCCACAAATGTAGCATGCACTTGGTAGCTGACCCAGGACTTGTAGGATGATGTGGCATTCCCTACACAATCATCAGAGCCCTTGTAGAAAATCTATAGGCATTTTCAATTCATTTGGAGACCCATGAGGTTATTATTGTGTGCCCACACCCATTGGGAGCACCACAGGTTTGTTGTTTGGAGAACAAGGGGCTAACCACTTGTCCATCACTCTTGAGGGACCTATTCTTCATTATGGCACCCATGGACCTCATCAGGCCTCTTGGAGGGCCTTACAACATGCATTATTCACCATCTGACTCCTTAACAAGCTTATTCTTTCATTTGTGAGCTAGTTTGGTGGGCTTGTCACCAAAAGTTAGATTATTAGCACATTATTTTATTTTTGGGGCTCATGTAGGCCAAGGAGACTAATTCGAACTCCTTATTAGTGTATAAATACAAGTGAGATGAGTTCATTTGCTCATCATCACTTTGGACTAGATTTCTCTTTCTTGAAAATTTTGCACTTTTTCTTGTAGGATGAATTGGAGCTTTATGGATTTGGTTTGTCTTGTCTTGGATCTTCTCTATTGTCAAATTGTGGATGGTTGGATATGTTCTATTACATGTAAGTACATGCTTTTAATGTTATTCTTGTTTTACTTTGCCATATACATTGGATTGGGATTTTCGCTATTGTTAGGGCTAATTGTTGCATGCATTTACTGCTAAAGTTGTGGAATTTTGTCTATATATAGCATCTCTCAATGTATAGGCCATGTAATTTGAATGAAATCTCCTAGGGATAATTCTATCAACAAATCCATCTTGATAAGCCAACACCTTTTGCACATTGAAGTATAAAAGCTGCAAGATTGCTTCTCTTTGCCCTAGAAGGCTAGTGAGGTGGTCTTGAGGTCTCCTTGACTACGAACCAAGGTCTCCATTCATATTTATCATAGACTCCATTCTCCCAAGACTAGGGCACTGATCTACTAAGAGGTGGTCACCAAAATCATTTTTTTTCACCTTTCCCATGTCTAGCCAAGTTGGGTCACTTAGGGCATCATTTTCCCGACAAAATAGCCTTCCAAAAAGTTCAATCTCCTAGCCTCTCCTGCGCTGGTGTTTCCTTAAGGCCTCCTCCAATTTTGAAGCAATTCTGACTGTGGAGTTGTGAGAAAAGCCAAGCCCTAGCTCTGAGATCAAACTTTGCCCTAGTATCCCCAAGGCTAGTGCCTCAAAGGATCAATTTAACACCTTTAAGTGAATATTCTTTCTTTGATCCTTTCCCCCCTCCTTGTCTGGGTTAAGAACACCATTGTTTGCTAAACTCTTACCTCCTAACCTAGGCTTGGTCCACATGGTCCCGTGTGGTCCCATTCCTTTGAAAAGACAATTCTTCAAGAACCATCCAAGATAACATACCAATTTCAATAAGGATTTTAGGGATTGGGAAACTCTTTCACAGGTCATATTCCATAAACCTAACCCTCAAATCCTCCCATCCTTCTCCTAGAAGACATTCTACCTTGCTTAGAAAGCAAGCAAGCTCTATTCTTTAACCTCTATTGGAAGGGGATTATTTGGGTCACTCGATATCCACTTGTTGATTTGTCTTTCATTTGTGACTTCATATATACTGGGTCTCCTCCCATTGGTGAAAGTCCGTAAATAGTAGGGAGCCTTATTTGAGGTGGCAGTGGGTTAAGTCTCCATTTGTTGCCCTTGGTCCCTTGCTAGTTTGAGCAGTAACAGGTTTCACATCCACTAGCTTCAGTGCAAAGCCCACACCTTGGGTTCCAATTTTGAACTGCAAGCCTTGTAATGCCAGGGTCCCATGCTAATCTCAAAAAGGGGTTGCCATGCTCTTTCTACACCACTCTGGTTATAAGTAACTGCCCATCATGTCAATATTGAATTCTCCTCACCTAGAATTGTCGAAGAATGTAACTAGTGTCGGTCTTCGTAATTGTATGAGTCATAATGTAATGTATGCCAAAAGAAAGAAAATATTATTAAAGAAATTGACTTATTAAAGCATAGGTTTCATGTGGGTCAATGGTTTATAGGTCAAAGTCTCCATTGTAGGGTTCTAGGGTTTTTGTCAAGCGTCCTTGTCCATGTCATAATGTAATAGACCCTTTTGGGGCATTGTCAATCAAGAAACAATTCTATTTTGATGTAATTTAGGTCTTCTAGTTCTCCTTCACCAAGTCTTCCTCAAACTGGACAAGTTGACCTAATTGAGGGACAAAATCTCCTATATAAAGGCAACAACTCATCCTCTTTTGCAACACACACGCAACAAGTTCGGTCGGCAATTTTTTGGACAAGAAAAGGTGCGAAGTTCGAGGATCAAGTAAAGGGCTAGTGAAAAAGGACTTTGTCAAGCACAAGAAGTCGAAATTTTCTCTCTCCTTTTCTCACACGTGCGATGTTGCTAGATTGTTGCTCGACCAAAGTTTTGTAGTAGCTGGGGTTGAAGTTTTGGGTTGTTGCTGGGGTCCGAAATTTTGTAGTTGCTGGGGTTCAAAGTTTTGGATTGTTGTTGTGCTGTAGCTGTTGAACAAAAAGAGACTACCGAAGTTTGTTGAATCATCTTGGAAGGATGACTTGGTGGAGGAGGAAGGTCTTTTGGGTCAAAGGTCTTGTTCTATCTCAATTTGATTTAGTAGTGGAAGAGCTTGACTGGGTTTCCCCCTATAGAGGGGTTTTAGCCTGATTGCCAATCTACATCCAGTGTCACCAATCTTTATATTTTTGCTTTGATAATTGCTTGTTGATAAAAAGATAAAATTAAAGAAAATAATAAGAACACAAGTAATTATCAACATAAGGAAATCTTTCTGCCTTTCCGATTTTCTAACAGGGACCATATGCCAAAATGTTTGTAAGGTCCAACTCCACAACCATAAAGCACATTTCGCTGAGGCATATTAGGGAGGTCAGAGTCTACTGACCTACAACTAGGTTTGATCTTGAGCAACAATAGGGAGAATTTGTATTGCTACATGGTGAAGACCACAATCCTCCATGTGTCAACTCCAAAGTCAACTAGATCACTCACTGTCATATCCCTGCTTATCAAGAAGCAAAATGATCTAGCAACCAACTGGATCCCTGGATCCCACAACCATATTGGAAGTTCACAGCTTCCATTCTCTATCGATTATTGCATAGTACTGTTAACTGTTGGAGCCCATTGATGCATTTTCTCTAGTACTTGTATGCAGTCAACAGATGGACACAATGTGTCGATAATCAACCTTGTGCATGTGAAATTTCCCTGCTCCTGCCAAATCACACAATGAACTCCGCTATCCTGTCTCCTAATAATGCACTCAAATACTGCCTGGAGCCTACATACCCTCCTGTAAAAGAGGTCTACCATTTGTTGTGCCTCGTACTCATGCAATGTTTGGAAATGTTCAGCTGATGGTGTGTCATGGCAACCCTTCATGATAATCTCCCTAAATGTGAACTCACGCCATCCCTAAGCCTGTATCCATCATCTCATGTATTAACCATATGCCTCAACTGGAAAGTCTCTCTCTTGTCCATGATGTGCTCTTTCGTCCCCTCACTGATCCTGGGTAGGCCAAGCCCAATGGTACGCCTACCATCCCCTATCAAGAGGTCTTCCTGGAGGCAACACTCCAAAATCCCACTATGCGACATCATACACTACCGTGTGCAACCACGTATCCTTGCACTCTTTTGCATAATGTTGTACTCTGCATCACTGAATACTACTACTTTCTGTCATATCACCTGGTATCGTCTGGTATCCCACATGTGTAAGTGTATCTGCCAATCTGCTAGTGAGCTCACTGTGAGTGAGTCACATATCCTAAAATGTCTTGGTAAATCTGAGCGGCATAGCTTCTCACATGCTGATGGGGATTTCACTGTTGCACTGACCTTTGGTGGCTCCTGTGCCCAATACATCAATGGAAGAGTATTGTCTCCAAACAATGCCTTGCGTGGTGACATACCGATGTTATCCCATCTGGGTAACTTCTATCAGGGCATGCTGACCACCCTGCAATCCCTTGCATGAATGATATGCCAGGACATTCCCTGGAGTTTGCTCATTTCCCTGTCAAATGAACTAGCCACTAGTGCCTATCGGAACTCCTCTAAAGAGTGTGTGCACTTGGTCATTGGGTCAACCATCCCACCAACTCCATAGTGATCCTGCACCTTAGGTATATGATGGAAAGCCCCACCTGGATTCCAATGCCATCCTAGGCTTCTAGTATCCACCCCACTCGAGTTAATTGAACCTGGATCCCAAATGGATGTATCCTCCTCTGAAATACACATATTTCCACATCCCATGGATGCTTAATCAAAGTCCTCTGGGACATACCTTTCTGCAAGTTCTTGTTCCTCTGGGTGCTCCTCGTGCTCAAATATCATAGAAAGCTTCTCTATCAAATCATGAGTTCCCCTAATATCCTCTTGTGTGATGTTTTCTATAGTTAATTGAATGTCTGCCATGGAGAATGAAGAATGTCCACAATTCAATCCCATATGTAGCTTCTTAACCTGCAACTCTGATTCTTGAGAGGTCATCTAAGCGCTCTTCAAGGATTCCTGGGTAGACTCAAGCTCATGTGTAAGCCTGTCAACTTCCTCCACTTTCGTACTAGCGCATCATGATGTATCTCAGCAAGCACGAGTAGGTGATCTGTGTCTGAAGGGTGTAGATATTTGGATTTCATCTCTACCAATGCATTTCTGAGTCTGAAAATCTGCAAGGGAAGACTCTCCACCCAAACTATCATGTGCCACTGCCTCTCTCCAACAACAGTTTGCCACCAATGCTTGCGTATGGTCAAAATGCCTCATGGTTGCAATAATCATGTCTTCCCCTACCTTCAATTGCCTTGCCAAATGATGGGACTCATGGGAACTGTCATCACACTTCCCAAATCAGCTTCTTCCTTGTCATCATTCATGCATAAATCTCGTGAAATTAGATCAACATCTAGATCTTTATCATGATTAGGTGCTAACACACCCAAATCATCATAATCATCATTACTAATTGAGTGGGAAACTTTATCATATGTATTCTCGTCTTGTTTATCATATTTACTGGTGTTATTAGCCTCATAGGATGGTTCTAATGGAGTACTAAAGGGCCAAGGCTGTTGTTTTGTCAACCTCCTTGCAGACATCCTCAACATGAACAGGTGCATGCACTTCTAAGAAGTCACCCACTTCTTCATATTTGAGCCCCTCCATTTTCTTCCCAAGTGATAAGAGTGGCTTCAACCATTCAGGATGCTCTAACAATGTTAAATTCTTTTGATATCCTTGCATGACCTGCAAAATTTCCTCCATGAGTTTTTGATTTGTATTCATCTTTCCTGAGTCATTTATTACCCTTTAGGATTCATCAAACTGCTGTTATAAACTGCCTGTCAAACCACACAGTTGTCCAAGATACCCCCTGGGAATACGTTAGAATTTCCCTCTTAATTTTCTGAGTTTGGTTTGGAATTTTAGCTTGTTATTTTGTCAAACAGTTTGTATGTACTTGGCCTTAGGTGTACATTCTCGAATTTAATTACAAATATAAACATACAGTGACTAATACATGCCAAGAAGAAGCTTCAAAACAATGTTATGTGCTTTAGACTAAGCCCAGAAATATATACACTATCCATACAAGACTGCATGATGATAATTTCAAGCATAAACAATCATTTCATTTACTTGGCATAACAGTTACAGTGAGCAAATAGAGAATATGAACCTGGTGTAAACTCAATGATACAACTTCAGTCTAACAGGTGCTTTGTATTCAGTTTCGAGTTGTATATTTCCTTGGGAATATCAGCCCCTGAATGGCTGTGAGTTCACCCCTTCCACAGAAAACTCAGCCCACGAAAAGCCTGTTCGTTAGCCTCTCAACCAGGTATTTGTACTCTTTTTATGATGCAGAAATAGACCACAAATATGCTCCACAACCCTGCAGGGAAAGCTACAGGAATGTCTGATATATATCAGCAAAAATGCCAGCATTTGTTCAGCCCAGCTCTGATTATTATGGCCCAGGAAATTGTCTTATTTACACAGCAGTTCAGCCCAGACACATGATGAGGCCAACCCGGCAACAAAGAATGGGGTTCTGCCCATAATACGGAGTTAACTCAGCCAACAAAAATTAGAATAAACTCGGCCCTGTGGAAAGATATGCCTCAGCCCTTCTTGATGACAAAATCGATCCCTTTTGACAGTTGGTAAACTCAGCCTGGAACCTAAGATATTAAACCAGCAACCCAATGGTGAACTCAACACCAGTGATCAGTAGACTATGGTGATTTGATGCACCAAATAAACCCAGTACTTGGTCCTTTGCTGAAGTGAACTTGACCAACAAGAAGAAAAGGGATTCAAACTCCACACTAGCTCATATTTCAACCCCCAACCACTGATATGTCTTGGCCCGCAAAGAGAATATGTAATACACGATAGCAGAATGTAAAATCAACTGATAACACCATTAGAACTTACTCCTTTTTGCTAATGCCTATCTTCTCGAACAATGAAGCCCAATGACCAAACCTGAGTGATTTTGTCCCGACACTAACTAGGGCGTATGGTCTCCACACCGAAAGTAGCAACCAACAAGAGGGTTTCCAAAAACCCTAGATTTTTTCTTAAGAACTCTCCAATTGTTTTTTTCTCATGTGAGAAAATGCAAGAATGAGGAGAGACTCCTTTATAACTCACTCGACCCTTTTGCCACCTTTTTACCTTTTCCCTCCAATTAAACAATAAAAACATTTTTTTTAATATATAATAAAGTGACTTTTATTAATTCATTAAAGCCACTTTTAACCCTGGAAAATGCTCGCCTCCATGATCACCTTGGTCACCCAATGTCCCTTTTCATCATCTTTTCCTATAGATCTATTCACCCCGATTCCAATGAACTATTACACCAAGGTGTTTGTCCAAGTGATCTGCTTGAAACAACACAATAAGTGTAGTTAATTAAAATATGTTTGTTAGTAACTCTGTTTTACAAAAATCGTCGGAATGCAGCGGAACCAAGATCGAACTGTGCAGAACTGATCCTGATGATAAAAAGTGGCAAACATTTCCAGTTGACCCCCATAAGACTCCTCAAAACCCTTGGGGCCCAACAATAATATAATCCTACCCCTGTGACCTATCTGACATAAGCTTTGGAGATCCCTCTTAGTCTCACCACAAGGCAATCCAAAAATTGGGGACATTACAGCATCAACATCCCGCTACAGGTCTGTTCATAAACTTCAATCAACTTATCACACTTCAGGATGCCAAACTATCCTGTCACAAGTGTATGGAACACACTTGGTCCATCCTCCTTAGCAGGCCTTATTTTTACTTTAGGCCTTATCAAACTTTGAACCATAATCCAAATTCAAGAGTGTGATGATGTCAATGCTTCTCAAGATGGCTTATATACTTTGAACTTTTGAAGTCTTCACTCTCAGACAAATAAGATTGTCAAATCTGTCATGTGCAACTTTTCTTGCTGTAGACAATATAGGTGGGATAATTCATCCATTCCAAATACTTGGCTGCAAGCCAATGATCTTCTAGTATTTGGCATCCTTGGATAAATTCTAGGGTTTCACAAATACTTATTCAAGTCATAAACTTTAGTTCTTCTTGGGTATATAAAACCCTAAGTCTATCAGTTCCTCCAAGCAGTCACACTTTAGCACAAGAATTATTACATAATATGTGAGATAGCTTTTTCTCCATACCCTTCAATGCAAAATTGCTATGATCACGTCAGTGCAAGAACCAGATGAACATAAATGATTATAAACCAATAACTCAATTCATCTTCACTAGTATCCCAAAAATTTATTTGTTTAGTGTAATTAGGATATGGCAGATACTGATGAAAGTTTTATTCTGAAGTACAACATCCCATATTCATCACACAAGATAACATGGCTTGTGAGCAATCTCATATTTTTACAATGTATGTTGTTGATAGGTGGTTGTCATTAATGTCAACCCAAGCAGCACCAGGTGTTGCCCCACTTTTGTCGACCAAAATGACATGACAATTCATAATGTCTCGAGTCCAGGTCATTCTTGTTGGATTCTCCTCGTCGAGCTGTATCCGGTGGTATGTGGCACGCCACGTGGTTCTTCATGTTATGTGAGATATTCTCATTTGAAGATGAAGAAGTTAAATAATGCAGCCTATTCTGGTGTTTCAAGCTCTGTGAAAACCCTAGACGGCATATAGTCCTGAGGCAACTGCGAAGTCAAAGTTGCACTATCAGTGCCAAACTTTGTGGCAGATTATATTTCCCGTCTTCTAAAGTAGCAAAGTGAACCTTGCAAACAAATACCACACAGTGACTTAGCTTGTGGTCCTATTACATTTGGTTGATTGAAGGTATCTGCGCCATCATCCTACTAGAAAGCATCCAAAGCATCAGTTGAGACCAAACTCATGACTGCCTAAAGAAACTGACGTGACTGAGGGCCTTAGCCGACATTACAAGTAACCAAGTTCTGGAAGAATTGCAGTTGTGTCTTGTACTGAGCTTTGTAGCATCAACTAAACCTTCTTGCAAATATGAAACAATGCTATTCCGAAAGATTAGGTTAAAGCCCTACTACTTGCCGACTTGCCCATGGGCATTATATGTGTGTATCTATGTTGCAGGAAACATGGTAGAGAGGTCTGTTTCCGTATGGAGACGTGTACGAAACGCGGAAACGCGTTTGGTACAGCCGTGAAACGCGTTTCCAGCCATACTGCCACATTTCCTAAAACGGAAACGTGGCCAGTACGGCCGAAAACGCGTTTTAGGGCTGTACAACCCACGTTTCCTCATTAACTTGTGTTTTTTTTTTTAATTTGTTTTTTAATTTACTTTTAGGGTATGTTAGTG
>APFE031654671.1:20597-47632 GCA_000404065.3 Pinus taeda
GGTATGGAACTTGTATTTAATCAAGAGAACCAAGCCCTCTATGTAGGGGAAACTCCCAATAATCAAGATCATGTAGGGCACTAGGGTATGAAACGTGTATTTAATCAAGAGCACTAAGGTCGTTCGACTATGTAGGACGAGACTCCCAATACAACAATGGTCCTTGTAAAGAATGGGATGTAGATGCAGAAAATCCTGATTTGGATCTCTCTCTTGCAGCCTTATAGTCTTTATTGTACTTGCAGCCTCATATATTAATATAAATAAAGGCTTATTTTGAGATTTGGATATATAATAAAGGTTGCTTTTGGATATTCCGATATTTTTATTTTCATTATGTGATCATTCATGAGTAAATGTGATGTAAATTAAATCTTAATGTTTAAGTGTAATAAATTATAATGTACCATTTATGCTTTATGATTGCACATATATATAAATTTAAATATTTTCAATATATATATATATATTCGCATTTCCCCGTTTCCAAATTTTGGGGAGGTCACGTTTCGTATCGCTTCCCATTTCGGAAACTCATACCCGTTTCCCCGTTTCATGCAACTTAGGTGTATATGTATACAACAACGCACATTCATTGAAACCCCAAATCTATTATCTACCAAGAGGAATATACAAATCTCTTAGTGCTTAAAAAAAATATGAAAATCTGCCATTAGATGGATCCATATATATTTTTACATTATTATTATTATTATTGTTGTTGTAGTAGTAGTAATAAATGAGGAAAAAATTATTTTCTCATGTGAAGTTAATGTTGTAATTTGGGAGCAGATTCAATTCACATTTGTTTGACAAAGTTTGCATAATTTTGAATTTTATCTTGAAATTCAGTGATTCCTGTTACTTAGGCACAGTCAGACAACACCCATACACATGGGTGGCTGCTCATATCTAGGTACAACTATAGAACTTAGCAGTCGAAGCCAAATGCTTGGATAGACACTTCTCAAAATTTTGTCTGCAATTGATGGATAACCATATCCCGGAGATTCTTGGGCCAGGGCTGAAAAAAAGTATAGATAAGATAGACAATTATATTTATGTCCAACTAATGACCACAAAGTAGGTCAAAGGGACTCAAACGGTCTCCTGTAAAAGATACAATGCATGAAGTAAATCAAAGATACAATGCATGAAGTAAATCAACGTCTGGCTCTAGCGAAGAAGATCCAGGACCTAATAGGTCTGAGGATCAGACCCATCTCTCCTAACGTCTAAGGCTGAATGAATAATGTTGAAGAAACTCAATATTGTCTATTGGCCCAATGAAGAGTCGATGGCAAGTGCAGACTATCCACTAAATCGTGTCTTGGGGTGTTCACATGTTGCTGAACGCTGGATGACCGAGTCTGTCTCCCAAGAACGGATCTGAGACGGAACTGCTGATGAGATCTCGTGTAGCAAGGTGAGGTCCCATGGATCCTCACTGATTTGGAGTCTGGATATGTACTAGTATCAATCGATCTCTTGGTGCCCCTGCTTGAAGGTAGTACCCTGAAAAATGTCGTGATCCTCTGTGTGGGGTCTGGTCTAATGGGAGGCTGAAGAATATGCACTCGGAACCTAAGAGCCCCCTGCATATATAGGGCCAAACATCTCTGATCAGGGTACCTGAAAAAGTCGGTGAGGGTCCGAGAATCTTTGAACAAGCAATGAAACCTTCCTCTGATCTCGTAGTAGATAGGGCATCCAAGGACGAAGTGCACCTCGGTCTCTACTTCCTATAAATGACATACCTACAGAGTCTATCTAATCTATCCACCTGGTGGTCTGTCTCTACCCGAAGTCTATGAGAACCTACTTTGAACTGGCGTAGAGGAATGCGAAGAGCATGCATCCAGTGGTGAAATGTATACTGGGGTCGAACAATGAGCCCGTCTCTCAACTCCAAGAATTGCTTAGCATAGAAGGCCATCTTTGGGTGCAACCCTCCTAGAGGATTGACCCAGGTGACCTGGACAAATTGCCTGTAGATGTCCTCCCTGATGATCTTGTTTAGCACCTATTTTGTAGGTAAAAGGTGATCGAGAGCATCTAAGGAATATCAGAAAGGAGGGAGATGATCCAACTAAATTCCCACCAACTCTAAGAGGTTTGAAACTCCTGTAAACCAACATTTGGCCTGGCCTGAGGGAGTAGAACGGGCAATAGCCTTAGAAGAGCAATATGCTAAGGGTAACGATCCCTACTCTTTATTGAGTTTGCCAAGCCTTGGACACGATGCAAGAATGAAACCAATCTGAAGACGGTCTCAAGCTAAAAGGGCTGAGCTCCAAACTCTGCCAGGATGATGTGCTGCGGCACTATCAGTTTGCACCTAATGATGTGGCGGAGAAGAAGAATATAGACTCTCTCAGCTGAAGCCCAGTCTGACTCAAGTAAAGGCAGTCCTCACATCTCTAAGCCATATAGAACAGTGGGACGAATCAAGGTGTCCATGAGGCTCATCTTGGATGAGATGTCTTGGAAGTGATGTCAAAAACACTCTCAAGAAGGGCTAAGGATCCATATCCTTTGTTGATCTGAGGTTGAAGCGTTGGTCGCAAACTGAAGTGGGGACCTGAAAATTGCACCCCCAAGTAAGTATATGTGCTGGTGATCTCAATCTCCTCCCCTCTAAATATAAAGTGAAGGTCTGAGGTTTTCTTCACCCCATTGAAGATCATAACCTTGGTTTTACCTAGGTTGACCATCAACTGTCAATGGTCACAGAACAAAGCTAAGGCATCCAGCTGCCTCTGTAATTCTTCTGGGGATGAGGAGAGGAGGACCACATCGTTAGCAAAGAGTAAAATAGATATCAGAACCTGGTGAAGAAGGCAACCATCAGTGTCCTGGATATGCTCGTGTAGAAATGCTTCCAACTCATCACTATAGATCCCAAACAGGGTAGGGGACAGTGGACAACCCTGTTTAACCCCAATAGTGCTTCGAATGAAATCAGACATACCATGGGCTGCATGAAGATGACCAAGAACGGACTCATATAGGTGCATAATAGCGGTCAATAGGGTTGCAGAAATGCCAATATCTCTGAGTCTTTGGAGCAAGGCCTCCCTGGGAAGTTGGAACAGAGTCAAAAGCTTTCCAAAAATCTACGAAACAACAATAGACTTTCGAAGAGCGGTGTCGTGCCTCTTCAATCACGGTGCAAAGGGTGAAACTGTGGTCAATGGTTTGATGATCCAGTCGAAAACCTGCCTGTCCCATAGCTCTGAGTTGTCTCTGCTCAAGGTCATTGGAGAGCTTCCTATGTAGAACAGTAGCATACAACTTCGAGAATGTGTGATCCACCATGATCGTTTTGTAGTTGTCGGGATTTGAGCTGGAACCTGATTTGTGGATCGGATGGATGATGTGCTGTGCCCATGTCGGTGGAAAACCATCACGAACTACATGGTTGAAGAGATCAGCCAATTAGCTAACCAAAGCACAGAAACCGTGCTTAAAGAACTCTGCTTGGTAGCCTTCCTCATCAGCTGCTTTGCTGCTGTTCATCACCCAAATGGCCTCTCTAATATCTCTGTCTGAGAATAGATAACAGGAAGAGTGTGGGGAGGTAACATGAATTTGGGCCTGCCCGGGAATAGCATAAAGGTTGGAAGTGTGAGTGAACAGGGACTTTATCTGTGGCATTGGGTTTTGGTCTACTGGATCTGGGATCTAAAAGCAGCGCAAAATGTCTGAAGACAATCCAGTGTGTTGTTCATAGATTTCCTGTTCCTCCAATGTGGTGGAATTTGAACATATCTAAAATACTCATAATTTGCTCCGTTCTTTATTCAGGAAGGATATATCCCTGATTAGTCCCTGGTTATTCACTGTTAAGCACCGGTTTTTATGTTACAACACGAATTAGCCTGTGTGTGTATTCTGGAGAGGTTAACAATTTTAGCCTTTCAAAATTTTGTTGAGACATAATCTAGAATGGTTTTCTATAGGTTGCTTTGCGTCTCATTTTTCATCTGATATATACGTTTCCTTGTATTTAAAAATTCAAGATGGCCACGATTTTCCGTTCTTGATAATCTGTCAAAAGATTCTCTCGAGTAATGTTTTTCATCTGTAGCTGTTTTCTATCGGGTATTCAATCTTAACCTGACGTACAAGTTTGCAGATATTTTCAAGTGCACTGCGTAGGACAGCTACAAATTGTGTTTACTTAAATTTTGATGTCTATACTGTTTTCTGCTAATATTCAATGAACATTATATAATCTGTTTGGGTTGTGTGTTGGATGTGAAGCTAGTGATTGTTTCTGTCTTATAAGATACAATTCTTAACATCCTTGTTGCTGTTACAGCGGTCAAAGCTTCCGTCAGGTGATTCATCAGCATTAGAGAAGGTCTACTTTGTGCGTAAAGGTGAAAGAGCATATGAGAAAGCAAAAAGAAGGAAAGACGCTTTTCTGGAATTCAGGAAAAATCTAACCTGTCTCCACAGAAGATTGGAGCATGAAGAAATGGATGTTGTGGATTCAGGGAACTGAAATTAGTGGTTATACGAGAGGCATGTTGCGGGTTGTATACAAGCAAGAAATATTTTTGGGGATACAGCCGTGTGTAACTGCTTAGTGCCATTTCATCATATTTGTGATAAATAATTCTTGCTTAAACAGTCGAAATCAAAAAGGGGCCAAGGCCACATAGGGAGATTTTTTCTGGCTTGTTTGCCTTTGTATTGTATCAGTGGGCCATCTATTCCGTGTTCCAAAGGAACATTTTGTATTTAGATTGCATGGGGAAGCAAGGTTATCGCTTTTTGATGCAATCTATATTACAATGATGTAGACAACTGATGTATATTAGTGGTGGACATCCAGCGAGCAATATTATGATCAGTTCTCCGACAGTGCTGCTCTCCTCTTTATAGGAATTGTGCACTACTGTTTTTGTTTGGAAGGGGACACCGAGATCACTTTCCCTCCAGTTCTGTTCTTCTCTTCTCATATTAGTGGTGTGGATATGCAGCGAGCAATATTGAGATAAGTTCTTCCACAATGCTGCTCTCCTTTTTATGGAAATTGTGCACCACTGTTTTTGTTTGGAAGGGGTTACTGATTACTTTTCCTCTAGTGCTATTCGTTTCTTCTCCCAGGATGTTCGCCTCACTTGCAATTACCCAATTTTTCTGGTAAAGTTTTGGAATAAAAACGGTCTTGTTGAAGGAATTCCTTGAAAATAATTTTGGAATACTCCAAACAGAGGTAAGACTCGAACAAATGTGGCTATGAATAGTGGAATATAAACCATTACAACAGTAATAAAATACAGATAGCTACCAAAGATTGATTCTTGTAATTTTATACTTAATTAAATGCGTGCATCAATTAGTGTTGCTATAAATACTGGACAGGGATTCACTGTAACAGCCCCATGGTGTACAGGGGGAGGGGGCCAGACAAGTGGTCAGGTAGTAGCTCAAAACCTACCTTACTAGGAGGATATATCAAACCAATAAAAGTAAGGTAGAAGGATTATCTTATAAACCCTGTAGCTTAAGGGATAGATATGATAAGTCTGTATTTGTTTGCATGGGACTGGAGTGATGTAAATCTTACATGTTTAAATTTGACAGGAGTGGTTTACTGGTT
The DNA here is from genome assembly GCA_000404065.3 of Pinus taeda. Taxonomy (NCBI): domain Eukaryota; kingdom Viridiplantae; phylum Streptophyta; class Pinopsida; order Pinales; family Pinaceae; genus Pinus; species Pinus taeda. The sequence continues at coordinate 26,212 of APFE031654671.1, forward strand.
TCACCAATTTGTAGTAATTTTAATACCAATTTGCTATAAGATTGTGAACAAAGCATGATAAGTACACCACATCACATTTCTCTCTCTCTCTATATATATATAAAAGTAGCCTTAGGTGCTGGAAACAATTAATTGAGTTGTGATAACTATTTTATTTAGAGTAGCTTTAGGTGCTGCAAACAATTAATTGAGTTGTGATATTATTTGGAAGTTTAGCCTGAAAATTGGTTATTGAACTAATAATACTTAGCTAATCAGTAGATTGAGATACTAATTAGTTTGATGATTTTTAAATTTTACATGGTAAATTTTGGAAATAACAAATATGATTAGTTTATCTTTGTGAATCCGTTTGTAGTTATGCATAGTTAGTCAACATGTATTCTTATGTTTATATAATTAAATAGATATATCATTCCTAGTATTTTTGGACTATTAAGATTTTGTTGTTAATTATAAATTTAACAAGTGTTAAGTAATGCAACAATTATGAATATAATGTAAAATAGAAAAAAAATGTGAATATAAGCCTTTTTTTGGGGTCTCTCTCACACAGATCCACCAATATATATCACAATTCTAAAAAATATTTTCACAATTTTTTAAAGAAAATTAATGCTCAGAGGCTGTAAAGTGATTACACGGTATATAACTACTAATTTCATTACGATATGTATTAAAAGGTCACGATTTAACTTGTACAACATGCTTAAAGGTTACAACTTTTCAGGAAAACTTGCATATTCTAGAGTGTGCTCCACTTTAGGTGAGGTGAAAAAGGTCTCATACTTGATGTTTCGTAATTTTTACACAGTTGATTTCTTTTCTTGCATTATATGAGTAAATTCACTCGAATTGATTACATAGCAAACAACAAAAGTTATACAGGTCAACTTTTTGCAAATTGGCTTGGTGAGTCAACATTTTTAGTTAGAGTGGCGTCCATAGGAAGCATCTCTAGAACATAGCCTTTGCATTGAAAAAACAAGTGCTAGATTTCCTAAGCTATATCTTTCTTAGTGTATTTTTCCTATCCTTTTGATTGGGCTTCATTCCTCTAGTGAGTGGGGTGAGGCTAGAGGGGTTGGGTTTTGTGTTGATGAAGTTCTAAGTTTCTAGGTTGGCTAGGATGATCTGTTCATTAGCCTCTTGCGATAGGGGTTGATATTATATTGCTTTTGGCACCATTGAAGTGCGAGGCATTACTTCGTTGGCATCTCTATAGATTAAAATTTTATTACGTCACTTGAGACTTTTGTCATTGTGATTGTTGGTGGATCTTTTATTGATCATCTCTTTGTTGTTGGGAGATCATGTGAATTGGGGATATCTTTTTCCTACCTTTGGGTTTTGAGGGTTTACACCTTTCTTCCCTAATAAGACTTAGATCAAGTAGGGCTTGGAATTGATTTGAATTACATTTAGTTTGGTGGTATTTTTTATTATGATGTTGTAATTGTTGCTTATCATAGGCTTAAAGTGTTATTCATCATTGTGCATGTAGGGGTTGGATTGATTTGTCTCGAGGTGCACTTAGAAAGTGCCTTGCAACCCTTATATGCATGGCTTTGCATTTGAAAGGCATATTTTCATAATTTAGAGCTTCATGGAAGATTTGTTTGTCTAGCCCTTCGAAAGACCTATCAATTTAGAGCTTCATGGAAGATTTGTTTGTCTACCCCTTCGAAAGACCTATCTTCAAAGTGATTTCTACATAGATGCAAGCACATAAATATTGAAACTCCTTTGGCTTTGTTGCCTTAATGAGCTTCTCCAAGATGTCACCTATGGATTTTAAAGATTTATGCCAACATATTAGTTTGATCTGAATTGAGATTAGTAGGAGTATTATTTATCAACCTTATAATTGGTATTGATATGAATGATTTCCTCAAGCATCCTTGAAATATGGGCTAGATTGAAAGCTAAGGTCATTTGTTCTATATTTTGGATTAGAGTAACATAATTACCCTTCCCACAAGTAAATAATGATGGTTGTTCTCATAGTGCAGGTTTCCAAGATTTTGCAATTCATTGCCTTAAATATATAGCGGTTGGCCATAAACTAGTTAACTTACCTATTAGGGATCACTTTATATAGCGGTTGACCATAAACTAGTGAACTTACCTATTAGGGATCACTTTGAGAGGATGATTGTCTTCTGTCAAGGTTTTAGAGATGAGATCCCCAACAGTAGGTTGGAGAATTACACAAATATGCTTGTAGAAAAAATCATGTGGCCTTGCTTGGTTGTAGTTTTTAGCAGATATGGTGCTTCCTTTTACTAAGAAACTTATGGGATTGTGTTCTTGTTTTTGTTGAAGGTAACAATAATGGATAGATAATTTTTACTTTTATAACTTAATGATTTCTTTGTAGTAAATCATTTTTTTAATATAAATTTTCAATCTCATTATGACTCCATAATATTTCATTGAAGTTTAATAGAAGTTTTAAATGACAAACTTAAATCATAATCAACTATGAAATGTGAATTTGTACAATACTTTTATAAAATGGAAGTTTCTATATGTTTTTGAATAGCGGATTATAGTGTAATTTTTACATAAATGCAGTACTATGTCGTGATTTGTTTTTTTATTTTAGATTTGAAAAATTCAACACAATAAATATTATTAATACTTATTGACATTTATTGACACCCATTTTTTCTCTCATGACTTGTATTTTCATTTATATATAATTAGGTTGAAGTGTGTGTTTACATACATGTAAAGTAATGCTAAGAATTAATCTTTATGTTAGGCTTTAATATTTCTCCTAAATTAATATTTAGGGTATACCATAACTTTGAAGGAGTGTTTTGTAAGTTCGAATATATTTTGAACTTTTTTCCTCCATGCATTTTGGTGAAGATGTCTACTATTTTCTCACTTGTGGAATAATGTATTAACTGAGTGGTATTGGCTTCTACATGATGTCAAATTAGATGGTACTTCATGTTGATGTGGTTTGTTTGATCATGGAATCTAGAATTTTTGGCCAACTGGATTCTAGAAGTGTTGTTTGGAGTTCAATTGTATTCAACTATTTCTCTTGTAAATCCTCTAGTATCTTTTTGAGCCACACAATCTCCTCTACTTTCTTTGCAATAGCCATATGCTCTACATTTGTAGTGGAATCTACTGGAATGGATTGCTTGAATGTTCTCCAAGAGATAGTTGTTGATTCGAGATTCATGAGGTATATTGAAGTAATATTCCATTTTCCTTATCCCCATCAAGGTCTAAATATGAATGGCCATCTAGTTTGAAGTCTTCCACCTTAAGAGTATTTGAGCCCAAAGTCTGGAGTTCTCTTCTAGTACCTATTAACTCTTTTTGTAGCACACCAGTATCTTTCGCAAGGTTTTTGCATGAACTTCAAAATTGTGAGGTTGATAATACTCCCCAAATTGTCTATATTTAGTTGCATTATCAAATTCATTCCCTTCTTTGGAGTAGATAAAGGATTATAAACAACTATGCCAAATTTGTTTAGTAATTCGCTAATGTACTTATTTTGGAAGGTGAATACTTGCTTTGGATTTTGAGTAACTTGATATATAACTAGTAGTGAAGATGTCCCATGCCTATCATCTCAAAAGCCTCTAATTATTTATTTATGGGTGCAATATATGCTTCATTGCCCCTTGTTATCCAAACATCAATTACATACACCACATGATATACAACAAATATGCCAATTTTGTTGACAAATAAAATTACATCAAGTTTAAAATTCTTGAAATCGATCTTCAAAGACGCTCAATTAGTTTTTTGATACCACGCATGAGGTGCTTGCTTTAGACCATTCAAAGGCTTTATGTATTTGCAGACTTTATGCTCTTGACCTTTCACAAAGAATCCTTTTGGTTGAGACACAAACATTCTCTTCCAAGTCTCCATTCAAGAGGGTTGTCTTCACATCCATGTGGTGAATTTTTCACCTATTTTGTGTTGCTAAAGCCAACAAAACATGAATACAAACCTATTTTTTCGTGGGGCCAAAAGTCTCCTCATAGTCTATGTCTTTTTTTTTTTATAGATGCAAATCCTTTTGCAACAAACCTCTATTTATGCTTGTGAAGTGAACCATCTTTTAATTTCAGTTCTTCTTCTAGACCCATTTGTAACCATTTGGTTTGGTTCCAACTGGAGGATACACTACTTGATGACAACATAATCTTTCTTCATGGCTTCTTTCCACTCATCATGAGAAGCAACGTCTTCAAAGGAAATTGGATTAAATCCAGTAGATAAATTCAATTCACAATCATAAGAAATATTCACATCATTTACATCATCTAACTCTGAATTGTCTATATCAAATCCATCTGGTCAAGTTGAACTTTTGGATTCTATCTTTCCAACTTTATTAGGACAGACACTTTCAATTGTATTAATGGGCCACTTTGGACTTCCTTGATATGGTCTAGGTTACTCCATTGATCGAGTTAGTGTTGCATTTCCATCAAGGTTTAGTATTTTAATCCTCTAAATCACATCCCCTAATTGAACTCCTTGTTTTGATGAAGTGGTTGGATCTTTCTAATGAGGGGGATTTGACACATAAAAATGAGATATTAAAGGTTGATCGAAGATAGGGATCCACCCTTCAAGATGTGGAATCTTATCATCAAACTCATGATCCGCTTTTAGATGAGTGAATCTTTCTAGATGATTAAGTTGTCGGTTAATAATCTCCTCATTTGTGGAGGATTTAAGAAAAATCATATTATGGAAAGAATAACTTCTTTGCCTCATTGCAAAGTGGGTATGTCTTGGTGTTATTTGAGTACTCCAAGAAGATGCACTTTTGACTCACACCAAGTTTGTTTCTTTGCTCCTCAGTGATTAAGGCATAATAGGAGGAATGAAAACCCATAAGATGCTTTAACTAGGAATGTAGCCATATCACATTTCATAAGGAGTCTTGTTTCCAAAAGCATGAGATGGATTCATGTTCTCATAGAATTGCATCAACTCAAGACATCAAATTCACATTTTTGAAAAATAACATTGAACATACCATACTCAAGAGTGTCTTGTTTATTATTTTTTCCGCACTTTCAAGTGTCTTTATGAGTCACTTTGGACTTTTTTGAGATGCTCTAGGTTACTCCACTAATTGAAATGGTGTTGCATTCCCATCAAAATTCAACCTTTGAATCCTCCCAATCACATCCTCTAATTGAGCTCCCTATTTTGATGAAGTGGTTGGATTTTTTGCATGAGATTGCACTACAAAAGGAGATTTTAGAGATTGATCCAAGATATGGACCCCCCTTCAAGATGTGGAATCTCATTGTCAAACTCATCATATGACTTTAGATGGGTCAATCTATTTAGATGATTATGTTGATTCTTGATAATTTTGTCATTCTTGGAGGATTTAAGAAAAATCACATTTTTGGAATGAACTTCTTGTTTACCTCATTGTAAAGATGATACGCATGGGGGGTATTCGAGTACCCCAAGAAGATGCACTTTTGAGTTGCACCAAGTTTGTTTCTTTGTTTCTCAAGGATTAAGGCATAATAGGTGGAACAAAAACCCTAAGATGCTTTAACTAAGGAGTTTTGCAAAATAACATTGAACATACCATATTGAAGAGTGTCGTATTCATTCTTTTTGCTACACGATTATGTTGAGGATTGTATGGAACAATGGTTTGATGTTTGATCCCATGTTGGTAAAGATAATGTTCAAACTCATTAGAAGTATAGTCCCCTCCATTATTGGTATGAATATTAGTATGAAGAGTGTCAATATGAGGTTGTGTTTCAATATCAATCCACACATGAATTTTTTAAAATGTTTCAAATGCTTGAGATTTTTGTTTCAACAAATAAATCCAACACCTTTTGGTGTAGTCATCAATATAAATCATGATATATATATTATCAAAGTGGATTAACATGGATGGAGACACACAAATAAGATTGTATAAACACTATTTTTCTTTACGCTCTTGAAGTAGAATCTTGAAAACGTTGCTTGCTATGTTTACCAAGAACACATGCATCACATTGCTTTAAATTCCTTGGACTGATTGGCAAACCAACAACATTTTTCTTCAACAATGGAGATTATTATAACTGATGTGACCAAATCTAGCACGATTCAAGAAATTTGAAGAAACTGTGCCTTCGTCATGCTAAGAAAGCCATGTAGAATTTTGTCCTCAGTGGAATGTCCCTTTAATCGTCAATAATTTCTCAACTTTCCATCTTGTTGTAATCATTGTTGAACGATCTCTTTATTTCAACTTTTCCATTACATGTGAATGGAATGGCCTTCTTGTGAAATGTGCACAATAGATAGCAAGTTCCTCTGCAACTCAAGAAAATAGATAACATCAAGCAAAAGAAAATTTAAGAATCCAGGGAATTTGAGCTAGATGGTGCCAATTTGTGCAGGTTTGAGACTTGATCTATTTACAAATTATACTGCAACCTCTACATTGTCATACATTTCTTCAATAAAACCTCTCTATATTTTCATGTGACAAGTAGTGTCAATGTCAAGCAACCAAGCATCTCTTGAAGAGTGAAATTAAGTTTTAAAAAAATATTCATTTACGCCAATATTGCAATGAAAAACAACAAATTGAGTTGTTGTTGTTTTTTTTTTTAATCCAAGGGAAATATGTTTGTATTATTTATGAGAAATATACATGTTTCATTCCTCAAGGGATTGCTTGGGCACACCAACAAGGTTTAAGTCCATTACAACAAATTTCATCATGTCACTTGCAAGAATTGGACTTGGGTGGGGAGGGTAACAATCATTTGTACCAACTACCTAGGATAAACCCAGTTGACGAGCATATTTAGGAGCTTTGCCTTTGTCTTCCTTTTACTTTTTCTTTTTGTTTTTGATCTTCTCCCATGGGATTTACATGTCTTTGCTTCATATCTATTCTTGAAGATCATATTTCTCACCTTGATTATGCCTAGCCCCTTATCTTTGGAATGCTTCTTTCAATATCCTCTCTTACAACCTTTTCCCTTAGAAGAATCATATGCTTGATTCTCCCATTTTTAAGCAAGACACAATCTTTGCAATGGGATGAGTTGTTTTCTTGCTAAACTCCATTTTGTAATTTTCTCCATGGAATGTTGGAAAAATTGTCATTGATGTCAAAAGGTGAATGGGCCAGCGTTCGTTTGATGATTTGCATGCATGAATCAACTGAATTTGGTTTCAAGGACTTCCTAGATTGATAGCGTCGACCATGCCATTTTGTTTGATAGGTGGCATGCATTGTGGGTCCTCCTGGTTGGAGAGATTAATTTTTTAAGTTTAATGCCCCAAATGGATGGGCTTTGCGCTAGATTGTCACCCCATTATATTTATGGTTTTAATATTTTATGGCAACCCTTGGAAGAAGGTCAAAATTATAGTAAGATTGACCAAAATATATGTGTCTCAATCAACTTGAATAAAGATGATATGTTTTTTAAGTATCCTAAAGCTCCTCTAAAACATGTCAATTCATCTCTATCAGGTCAACTTCATTACAAACATGTCTTTTCAAACTGTCAAGTGGGCCCCGTTATAGGCCTATTCAACGCCTATATATTCCTAGGCGTGGAGCTAAAAAATGCAAGCAATGTGTGGCATGATTTGAGCAAGTAATTCACACAAGTTTGTCTGGGGCTTGAGCTATATCAAATATTTGTAGAAGGACAAAATTTTGGAAGGGTATTTAACTTGTTTTTATATTTTTTGTGGTGGTTTTTTCACTGGTCCTAAAGAATTTATTCAACCATCCTAAGGCAAACTTGCAACCATCTTGAGGTAGACTTGCAGCCTCCTTAAGGTAGACCTATGGCCTCCATGAGGCAAACTTGTGACCCTCCCTTGAGGCCTCCTTTACCACTGTCACATAGGGTAGATTTTGGTCCCTATTGGAGGCCAACTCTCGAGGCTTACTTCACACCTCTAAGGTTTTTTTTGGGTTTTCCTGTAAAAAAATTTGGATTTGTTTATTAGGAAACTTTCTAAGATGTGGAATAGACCTTGGGACTTGTTTTGAGGTAAATATTGGTGTGGAATTTGTGGTAGACCCTTGATGATTTATTGCAGACCCTTGGTGACTTGTGACAAACCCTTGATGATGTTAAAGCATACCTTGAGACATGATTTGTTGCAGACCTTGATATTTGTAGCAGACCTCTACTAGAGCAGACTTTGACACTTGTTTTGAAGCATATCTTTGGAACAGACCTTGAAGTCTAAAGGAACCCTTGGAAGCCAAGATTGATGTCTTGAAGTCTTGAAGCAACCCTTTGTTGAAGATCTTGGATCAAACTCTAATACTTAATTTGAAGCAGAACTTGAGAGTAGAACTTGACATGTGATTTGTGGCAGACCTATGATAATTTGAAGCAAACCTTGGTATGTGATTTGTAGCAGACTTTTGTTGTTATGAAGTAGAAGTAGTCTTGAAGCTGGTTGGTGTAAGAGAACTTGTGGTTTGGATGACCTAAGGTATGCAATTTATTGTTGAACTGTCTACAAATTACACTTTGACATGACAAGGGGTAGATTTGAAGTTGGAAAAGGATTATTGTTATAGTATTTGGATGTTGTTGTAATTGTGCCACTATCCCTGGTACAAAAACTTAAGAATATTCGTTTTATCTTTTATTCCATAAGGTGGCAGGGTGGTGTTAGGGAAGGAAGTTTTAGTTTCCTCTAGGAGGTTGTCGCTTCCTTCTAGTAGGAGTTGGTAAATCTTTGGGTTTTAGCCCTTCTAGTTGTAGTTGGTAAATCGAAAGTTGTAGCTTCTTTTGTAATATAAATACATTTTTCATATATATCTTGTGTTCATTTCATGTGATGTCATTGATTAATTGATTTGATACTTATTTAAGTATTGATACTTATTGTTGAAATTTACGAAATATTGATTCACATCCCCACCTCCCCCCCTCTCCTTCCCCCACCCCCTTTTAGTATTTCCAACAATTGGTATGAGAGCAAGGTACCCTCTAACAATCTAATCATTGGAGGGAAGGTCATGAGTAGATATGGAAATGGAAGACAATGATTTAGAGGTAGTAGAAGAAAATTTCATCAGAAAGCTAAAAAGGGGAACTCAAAAACAAAAAGGTAAGTTACCTTTAAATGTTTTGAATGTGGCGGAATAGGTGATTATGCTCAGAGGTGTATTTTTAAGGAAAAAAAGCATCCACAAGAAAATCTTTATTCCAAACAAGACAACAACTCTTCAAATAGAAGTGATACAGAAGACCCAGATGCAAGATATGTTCTCTTCATAACCCAAGAAAATCAAGATGTTGAAGATGTCAATGATTCAAATGATGAAGAACCAAATATGAGAATAGATTCATCAATGGGACTTTAGAAAATATTCAGAGTCTAAACAAGAAGATGAAGACCTTAAGGAGAAATTGAAGAACAATGAAATAGAAAATGCCAAGCTCATAAATAAAGACAAGGAATTGAGAAACTTATTTGAAAAGTGCGATGAAGAAAATATTTGTTTGAAGGTCCATCTTGAAGAAGCAAAGAGAACTGAGGAAGTGATGAAGACCCAGATGAAGAAGAAAGAAGAAGAATGCAAGAAGCTTGAAGATGAAGTTGTAACATTGAAGATTGAAATTGATTGCTTAATGATAACTTAAACAACTCACTAGTGTTGGATAACATTCTCAGTTGTCAAACACCATTAAGTGATAAAATAGGTCTAGGCTACACTGGTGCATCCTCGAGCAAGGGAGACACAAGCTCCAAGCTTCCTATGGAAGAAACTCAAAGGGAGTCTAAAAATGTTGTCGCCTCTACTAATCAATAGTGGATTGAACTCCTCAAAGACAGAGCAACTTCTAAAGATCATCCCACTCTCCCAGGTATGAGAACATTTTTCTTGGTCATTGTTACTCTTGCGGAAACTTTGGACATAAAGCAACCCATTGTAAGATCAAAAAAAGATATAAATACTAGAGGAAACTACACTCCATTTGAACCACTAATGAACCAAAACATTGTATGCTACAAGTGCAATAATATTGGACACAAGGCCCAAGATTGCAGGCTTGCAAAAGAGAGTGATCCAATCATGTAGACATAGAAGCCAACTATGATATGGGAGAAGAGAAAGAAGGAAAAATGTGATCTAGCATTGACCGTTGAAGATAAAGAAGATGAGTGGAACATAGATAGTGGATGCTCGACACATATCATTGGAGACTAAACCAAATTTGTTAACCTAAAAGAAAAAAGTGGCAATGTTGCGTTTGGAGACAACTCTTCTGTCAAGATACTTGGAAAAGGTGTACCAAGTCTTGGAAGAAAACATATGAAAGCACAATTTTTTTTGCTAGTTAAGGATTTGAAGCACAATCTTCCTGTTGATTTTTCAAGTATCCTCTCAAATGAGAATTAATTTAGATTATTTTATATTCACATTAATTATTAAGCATTTTTTTTTGTTTACGCTGGGGTTCACGGACACTGGGTGGACGTTACATCCACAGGAAAATCTGGGCAAATCAACCCCGAATGGAATCTTTTAAAGCCCGTCGGCCAAACTAGGAGGGCCTAATCCTAAGGACATCGAGGATAATTGACCCTGTGAACTCCCGATTGGCAAGGAACTTAACAATGGGGACTCAACCAATTGAGCTAATCCTTGGGGCTTTTAATCATTAAGCAATTACACAGAACAAATTCAACAATAGACACTAGGATCATAAAGAGAGATCCAAATCAAGAACAAAAACATTTACCTGGGGAAAACCCACATGGAGAAAAACCCAACCACCTTTTCCTTAGAGAATTCTTCAGTCCAACAAGAGACACACCTAAATCGTCTAGTCAACCTCAAGGTCAAAGTGACCAGCAAAGAGACTTGGTCAAACCTGGTCCAACTCCTTCGTAGTCAAGTCATAAGCCTGCCCACTTTGAAATTCATTCCTACACTTCCTTAGAGATTTGATCCTGCACTTTCGTCAAAAAATCAGTCCTGCACAATGCCATAAGTTCGTCCTCCAATCCATCCTTGTATAAGCCTCATATTCCATCGTCTTCTCGTCTCATATTCAACTTCTTCTCTACCTCATATCCGTCTTCATTTTTCCTCAGAAGGTTCAAGTTACTTGCTTGAGAGGACAAAATGATTCTTTATATAGTTGTCTTGTGACGCTGAATGGGTGCCTCTTCACTGGGGCCGACTTGATTAGGAGGAGTGTTGACTTGGCTTCTTTGGAACAAAAAATTTAATTTTCAAAATTTCAAAATTTTTTCTTTTAAAAACCGACATGAAGAACATGTCATACATTTCCTCTTTTGAAAATAGCATGAAGAGCGTGCTTTATATTTATGAAAAATACATCAAGGACTAAAATATTAATTATGGAGATCGACCATGGCTATAAAATTCAACACTCCCTCTTAGCTAGGGAGACATTCATAATGACTATCTAGATGTTCTCATGTTGAAAATTTTATATAAAAAAATGCTATAACAAATCATCAATATTAGCACCATCCAATTATGAGAATCTAGCCAACAATGGTGACATATTATAAATCAATAACATCAACCAATTACCATAATCTGGTCAACAATTGCGACACATGGTAAATCATTAACATCAACTAGTCACCATGATTCTGGTCGGTGCCTCTGACCCATGGTATATTGACTAGTTCCGGTTCACCATCATTCTGGTTAATCTCTTTGACTTGTGGTGAAACCCTAGGGATAGACTTAATCCATTTTAGTAATTTGGGCGCAAGTAGAAAGGCCTCATTCTAGGCCATGATGCTAAATGAGCTCACTCAAGCTATCTGGAGAGTAATATGAGCCTAATGCTAAGAGGCACCTACTCAATTGACTAATTTTGGGCCTTTAGGACCATTCTTCCTAATTCTAGTCAACAAACGTGACACAGGAAGAATAATTCTCCTTTTTCAAACTATTCTCCCTAATTTGATCATATTTGACACATCGAGAATGTTTGTCCTCTACTGGACCATTCTTCCTAATTTAGTCATATTTGACATAGGAAGTATTTATGTCCCTGATGCTATCAATATCGACCATTTTCCCTAATCCTAGTCAACCTGTCCTAGGGAGAATGAGTGTCTTGGAAGTTGTGATTTCATCGCTCCATCTTGTTGAAAGAGACATGCTCAATCTCTCCAAGCTTGTCCTTGAAGTATGTAGACTTCATCGTAGGATAGAGGATTTGTCAACATTTTTCTTGACTATAGAATAACATTGAAGCCACATTGCTTCTTTCTAGACCATGTCTCAATACTAGAGGTCATTATGCTTCGTCCTTTCATCATGGTCGTCACCTACACCTAATCAAGAAACTCTTGCAAGTAGCTTCTGAAGCTATACTGCTTCACAACTCGCCAACCAAGCTACAATATACTCGACTCCTACAATGGTGAGTGCAACAGATGTCTGCTTCCTGCCCATCCAAGAAATAATTACAGAGCCCAAACTGAAGCAATACCATGATGAACTCTTTTTGTCTTCTACACTCTCTGCCCAATATGACTCTGTGACTGCAATTATACTTTATTGTTTGAAACATATCTCAAACCATAACTGATTGTGCCACGACCAACTGTATGTTGTTGGTACTACAACACATGTTGATCTTCATACCTTGGCTCAACCATAAATTGATCGAATTTGTTCATTGGGTCCATCATCATGTCTACTTTCTGGTTACCCTGATTGGGTGCTCTTTCTGAAACAAATTATGCTATGGAAATCCTGGTTGCTCCCTCTGCCACTGCGGCTTTCTAGAATATCAACTATCTAGCCTAACAATGTAAATGACTATCCCTTGTATCGAAATCAGAGTTCAAATCCCTTTGAAACTAAAACAAGGGTCCCTGATTGTGCCCTCTATTACAAAATAAAATATTTCTGCCATAGTTTTCTCCCTTTGACACCAGTGCTTCTGCTTTTGTCAAAAGCAAATCACATAATAATAAGATCAACCAAGACTCATCAGATATCCATTAGTCTAAGAATACCAAGCCCAACATGTAGGTTTTAACCCTGTATATAAATTACCTGCATACGAATTCTAAAACACTCTGTCCAATCCTGGTCTTCCTCGGTAGCACAAACCATAATCACTAGTGCCACGCAAATACCTGAAAACTCGCTTCACTGCTGTTAAGTGCTCCTTCCCTGGTTTGACATAAACCTGCTCAATACTCCCATTGCATGTGCAATGTCTAGTCTAGTATAGACCATTGCATACATTAGGCTACCGACTGCACTTGCATATGGAACACTGGACATGTCCTCTTCCTCTTCTTGTGTCTTGGGACACTGTTCAATAGATAACTTCACACCTACATGAATAGGAACCTTCACCGGTTTACTATCCTACATATTAAACCTTTGCACTATTGTCTCGACATACTTCCTCTGGTTTAACTAGAGCTTCCTCTTTGCTCGATCTCTTTTAATTTCCATGCCCAAAATATAGTTTGCAGTGCCAATATCTTTCATGTCGAATTTGGAAGACAATTGGGTCTTCAAATCCTGGATAATTACTTTGTCATTTCCAACCAGCAACATATCATCCACATATAAGACCAGATAAATAACATAGTCACCAATTAATTTAAAATACACATAGTGATATGCTTTGCTTCTGGTGAAGCCAAGTCCCCGTATAAATGTATCAAATTTCTGACACCACATCCTTGGCGACTGCTTTAACCCATACCGAGACTTCTTTAACTTTTATACCAGTGCTTTCTTACCCTTCACCTCAAAGCCTTCAGGTTGCTTCATGTACATTTCCTCTTCCAGATGCCCGTGAAGAAACGTTGTCTTCACATCCAACTGTTCTACCTCAAAATCAAAAGCAGTAGCAACATATAAAATTAATCTAATAGAAGTTACCTTGGAAACATGAGAAAAAATATCACCAAAATCAATTCTCGGCACTTGGGAATAACCTTTTGCTACCAACCGAGTTTTGTATTTCTCCACCTTTCCTTCTGCATTTGTCTTCTTCTTGAACACCCATTCGCTGCCACTGGGTTTCCTTCCAGCCCACAACTCCACTAGATCCCAAGCCTCATTTTTGTGCAAAGATGCCATTCATCAACCATGGCCTCTTTCTAGAGTTTGCCATCCTCTGAATCTACTTCTTCCTTCACAGTTCTAGGATCATCGTCAGTAATAGATAAAGCAAGATTTGAACAGAAAGCAGATGGACTATACCTTTATGGCTGCCTTCTTTCTCGAACTGATATTCTCATACCTAGAGTTTGTGGCTCTTAATCTTTTGATTCCTCCTCTATTGTAGAGTCTGATTCTTCCTCCTTAAGCTCAAAATCTATCTTCTCAGGTTCTTTTGGTTGGACATCATGTTTAATAACATCTTTTACCTCTCTAAAAACCACATCTCGGTTGTACATAACCTTCCTTGTTACTGGGCTCCAAAGCTTATAACCCTTTAAGCCATCCTTATACCCAATAACGATGCACTTTTCAGATTTATTATCCAACTTAGTTCGTTTCTCCTTTGGAACATGTACATATGCATCACATCCAAATACCCTCAAATGTGAACGAGAGGGTTTTTTACTAGTCCATACCTCTTATGGAGTCTTATCCTCCAACGCTGATGAAGGCGATTTGTTGACCAGGTAACATGCTGTCTCCACCACCTCTGCCCAGAATTCCTATCCTAACCCTGTACCATTGAGCATGCTTCTTGCCCTTTCCATCAACATCTTGTTCATTCTTTCTGCAACTCCATTTTGCTCAAGTGTGTATGGAGTAATCTTCTGCTGTGCTATACCACACTTCTTACAAAATTCTTTAAATTCCTTACTGCAGAACTCTCCATTGTTATCTGTCCTCAACACCTTTATCTTCTTCTCTGTCTGGTTTTCCATCACAGCCTTAAATTCTTTAAACCTGTCGAAGACTTTAAATTTATTCTTAAGGAAACATATCCATGTATTCATTGAGAAGTCATCTATAAATGATACATAGTACATAGACTTACTCAGTGATGGAACCTTCACAAGTCCAAACACATCACTATGCACAAGTTCTAATATTTGTTTCGCCCTCTTACTACCAAAGGGGAAACTCACCTAATTATGCTTCCCATATACACAATTTTCACAGAAATCAAAATCCAGAGAGCTATTACTCATACCTTCTACCATACCTTTACCTTGAAGTATTCGAAGGCCCTTCTCTCCAATATGTCCAAGCCTTTGATGCCACAACATGGTCTTCTTTCCTGAGACCACTAGATTTTCTGCTCCACTTTCAGCAACCATAGAGCTGTTGCATCCATCAACAACAATGCTACCTTGCAGCTTGTACATAGTTCCAATCTGAACTCCCCGCATCAATACCAGTGCTCCCCAAACCATCTTGCAGGTATCCTTCTCGAACACTGTTTTTACACTCGCATCATCCAACTTGCTACAAAAATCAAATTTCTGGCTAATGCAAGAATATGCAGAACACCCGAAAGTGTTCTAACCCTTCCACCTTGCAACTTCAACTCTACTTTTTCGCGACTAGTGATTCTAGCCTTCCTATCTTCCCCTAAGAAGACATCACCACCATCGTATTTTTCATACTCGCAGAACCACTCTCTATGGGGAGTGAAGTGAAAGGATGGACCTGAGTCAATCAACCATGCCTCATGATCTACATGTGTACTTGAAGAAGCCAAGTACACATCCCCACATTCATCTAAGGTGGTTTTCGCCTTTTTAGAAGGAGCATCATCAAATCCATTTCCTTTGTTAGGAGCTTTATATTTACATTCCCTTTTGTAGTGCCCTTCCTTTTCACATTTCTAGCAAACTACCTTTAGAGGTTTTCCTAGAGATTTAGATCTCCCTCTAGATTTAGATCTCCCACTTGATGACTTATTTTCGTTTTTTTTTCTGGGACTGTCATCATATAGACAAGGCATCACCATTCTAGCTCTCCATAATTTTCCATCTCATCTCCTTCGTTAGCAAGGATGAGAATATTTCATCAAACTACAAGGCAGTTGCATTGCTACCTATTGCAATAACCAGACTATCCCATGAATCTGGTAGAGAACACAACAAACTGATGCACTTATCTTCATCTGAAATTTTAATATCAACAAAAAATAACTTACTTACCACAATATTAAATGCATTTAGATGCTCTGTCACCGAGTCTCCATCTTTCATCCTCAGGTTATACAACTTTTTCTGCAGGAATAGTTTATTCACCAGAGACTTAGATTGGTACAAAGTCCCTAATTTGTCCCACAAAACCTTCATTGTAGCTTCCCCTAATACATTCAACAATACTAAATCTGAGGCACACAATCGTATTGTGCTCTTTGCCTTCTGATCCAACTTCTTCCATTATTCATCAGACAATCCCGTTGGTTTAGTACCTGGATCTACCGCGACCCACTGATCTTGATCTACCAACAGATCCTCCATCTTGAGTTTCCATAACTTAAAACTCTGACCATTAAATTTCTCGATCTCTATATTTCCAGTGCTCGCCATCATCTTTCACCACCAGAATCGATCCCGCAGATCTCCCACTGAACAGGGTCTACCACAGGCCTAAGCGAAACCCCTCAGTAACAAAGGCATCCCCTTGAATCCAAAACAACTCTAATACCAAATGTAGGTTTTTAACCTAATACAGAAATTACTTGCATATGAATTCTAAAACAAAGAAAATAAACAATGCGAGAGCATAACACATAAAACACATATACACAAATATTTTCCCCTTGATCCCAAAACTAGGACTACCAGCTTGATTTTTCATTATGTTCCTTTCAATGTTTCAATACATATTTATACTTGCCGAAGCATCCAATACCATGGACCGAAAACCATCACATCCAAAACCATGGACCAAAAACCATCGTGTCCAAAACCATGTGTGAAAACCATGCATGAAACCATAGGTAGGTCCACCCAACCTTATATAGGGTCCAAAAGCAAAATTGTTTGGGGCAGTACCCCGCACCCCATAGAGGGGGCTACTCGAACCCCTCAAACCCCCTATGACCCCCCTACTACTCAATCGGCGCAACGAAGGGGGGGGGGGCTCTGCCCCCCCTCTAACCCCATGGTTAACTACATGGGCTAGTCATGGAAAGAATATAACACAACCCAAAAAACACCAGGAGGAAAAATAAGGACACAGGGAAGTGGTGTGAGTTTTGTAAGAGCTCCACTCACAACAGAAGTGAGTGTCGGGCCAAGAAGTTGCTGGTGGCTGAGCTAAAGGCTTCTGAGTCCGACACATGTTCCGACTCTGAGTCAGAACCTCAAAATGGGAATGAAAAATGGAAGAAGATCATTCAATAGGATCCCAATGCCACCTGGAAACCACCAAGATCCAGAAGAGGGGGAATGACTATTCCACTCACATATGTGGGTGAAGGGTTCTCCGCTGCAATTCATTGTCAACAACTGGTACCAAAAGAACCTCATTTCAGTAGAGGTCGTGAAGTGACTAAACCTAGAAAAAATAACACATCCACAACCATACATCATCGAGTGGCTTCACCAAGGATGTGATCTCTGTGTCATCCAGCAGTGTCGCCTTCCCTACAACATCAAGCCCTTCACAAATGAGGTACTGTGTGATGTTTCTCCTCTTGAATTGTGTGATGTATTATTAGGTCAACCATACTTATGGAATCAACATTCTGTATATGATTCTAGACCCCGCTCTGTTATCATTTCTTTGGGTAATAAGTTATACAAGATACCAAAGGTAGCCCCACCTACCACCATCTCTTTAATCTCTACTAAGAAATGTAGTAAGGTCATCTCCGAGACTGGGAAAATTGTTTTCTTTCCGATTCACTCTCAAAGTAAGGGGAAGGTTGTAGCCACATCCATGGCTCCTGGTAGGGGTTCCTCCAAGCAGCAAAAGCAGGTGGATGCAGTCTTGGAATAATACATGGACATATTCTCCTCACCCACAAGGGTACCCTTGCACTGCCAGGTTAAACATCCAATCGATTTGACTCCTGGAGAACCACTGCATCAGACATTGCAATGGAAAAATACTAATAATTGGAGACTTCAAAACAAAGGAAAATTTGAAATGCATTCTTGCATTGAACATTACGTATATTGGTCTTAGACAAATATGAACATCGTTAGACTATTTTTCACATTTTTGCAAGAATTTGCATGCAATGATCTAATAGTTAGTTCCACCAATTTTCTTTGTTTCATTTAGTAGCACTGGACATATATGAGAGCATTTAGTAAAGGATTTCCAACAAATACATCGAGAAAAAAATTGTCAACTGAAACAAAGTAGAGGAAGATGATATTGATACCTTGATAAGAAATTACCCCATTACCTATGTACGATATTACAAAAGTTGAATGAATTCTATACGCCAGTTAATTTTACATGATTCCAAGTACTTTAGTGGCGTCATTGACTATTTTTTTGTAACAAAATTCCAAAATCGAGGAAGCTAGCATGAGCATGGATTGCAATGGATACAAAAATCTCCTAGCTATGGAACAAGCACAAATATTGAAATTGAAAATTTTGTTGACAAGTACTTGTTGTGATTCAACTAAAGCACCTACAAATATGAAAACTATTGAACATCATCATTTTACAAGCACTTGTAGGAAAGAAAAATAGATGCATTGCAGGTTCAATTTTCTAATTCCACCTATGCTAACAACACAGATACTTGAGCCTATGGAATTCAACAATGCAGAAACAAAGTTTAATACAAGAATGGTATTTTATGCACTAGAGAATATGGAACATTATAGGATGTATACATTTTATATTTTTATGGAAAGGTAGGTATAATTGAATATGTTTATATCCATGCAATTCAGTGTACTATGAAACAAAGAAAAATTGTGTTGAAAAGAGTAGTAGACATATGGACTAGTAGCTTTGCTCAACATATTCTGTTAACGTGGGGTGCAAATACTGATTCCCAATTTTTACTTGACTCATATGCTAGAACTACTTATTGTAGTTCGTATATGAAAAATATAGATAAAGCAATGAAATCAATTTTTAAATGTGTGCGAAGTGAATGTCAAAAAACATAGAAACAATTGCAAGATTGGAAAAAATTTATTGAACTTACAACAAATGTATGCACAACAAGCTATATATATATAGTGTTATCAATTCCACTGAATACTAGTTCAAGAAAATATCTATTTATTAATACTTCTACAATAGATGATTGAATTCTTTAACTAAAGAAACCAAATGCCTTGAGCATGAACCAGATGATTCAAAAAACCATAGCATGTTTATCAATTATCAGTTGCTATGTTTGATGAATATAGCAAAATTTGTATCATGCTATACACTACAAGGAAAAGAAAGAGGAGGTGTGGAGAGACCGTACACTATAAGATACTTAAAGTATTATAAACATATTGATCCCGATTAATGTTGTATGTCCCATTTCATACTGATGAGAATAGGAACAATATTCAACTTGGGAGAATGCATATTTATTATTTGAAAAAATCATAAATGCAATGAACAAAAGTTCACAAATGAAACAATGATAACATGGACTCATATTGATAGCATAGTAGTTGCGCTTGAAAACAAAGAGAGATATTTTTTGAAAGAGATGCACCTACATATGAAGAAATATATAGTGAAAAATGTTATCAAGAATATGATATCGAATCAATTTTTCAATATTTGCAAAAGGCTAGAAATGCAAAATCAATTGTTGAGAGACCTTACCAACTTGTAAACCAAAAGTACTAGAAGAAACAAAATTCTATGAAATCATGAGAATGCTTAACCCAAAACAAGCAAAAATAGTGAAATAAATAGTGATGACAAAAATAAAATCCAAATGAGCCATTGTATTCACTTGTAATAGGTGGTGCAGGCATTGTAAAAACATTCATTGTTATAGCAATATTCCAATCTCTAAATTTATACAATAACATGTTTAGATATGACCCAATTCAATTAAAATTAATCATAACAACATATACAGGAAATGAAGCATTTGATGTAGGTGGTATAACATTGCATTCTACATTCCATTTACCACTTAACAAATGAAAATATCTTTCACTTAAAGGTGAAAAATTAGATACATTGAAAAAACATTGTGAATAACTTCGTGTTATGATGATTGATGAGGCATCTTTCATAAGTTCAACATTATTATACCAAGTTGACAAACATTTACGAGAAATAAAGCATACTTTGTTGGATTATTTTGGAAATATTGATGTCATATTTTTAGGTGACTTGTTCCAAGCACAACAAATTAAAGATTCTCTAATTTTTTAGCAACCAATTTTAGCAGGTGAAACACTAGTATATGATTTATGGTAGGAAAAATTCAAATGCTATGAATTGCATACCACAATGCGTCACAAAGACTAAAAAAGCTCATTGAAATCCTTAACAAAATGCAAATGAATCAACAATCTAATGAAGACAAAAAATATATAAATGATAAGTTCTATAGACCTCCTCCACTAGATCCATTGTTTCCATATCTATTTTACAGAAATAGGGATGTATAGAATCATAACGAAAAGATGTTGTCACATGTGAATGAAGAGCTAATATTTCTTGATGCGATTGATGAATCTCACAGTAAGGAAATAGGCTCTGTAGCACATGAGAAAAAAATGATTTTATGATCAATAATCATTATCAAATGCAATGTTCTTATTTAACTATATGCATGGAACTATAATACAGAACATGGCCTCGTTAATGGCGCAGATGGACTATGAAAAAAATGTTGAAAATAATACTGAGAGGGGGGGTGAATCAGTATTATCTAGTCCTTTTAACAATTCTTTCTTATTTATAATTTGAATTATTTTTGCATATCAGTACCATAAAACAATGAGCATGAACAAGAAAAACAGACAGTCACATCAAAGAACACCAGATATAAGGTGGAAACCCAATGTGGGTGAAAACCACCTGCTGCAATATGTCTCTATCTTCTTCAAATTAGAAACTCCTTTTACAATGGTCTTGTACTGGTGCAGTCCTTTACCAGTACGCAGGCTGCAACCTGCAGAGAGCTACAACTCTCTCTCGTTTTCCAGTCTCTCCTGGAAGGGAGCTACAACCCTCTACTTCTTTTCTTTCAAGGACCACTTTTCATAAATTTTCAAACTGGATCCATAAATATCAAATGATCATCAAGTACCAGTAAGTCACCCAGATAACCAGATCCACAATAACAGAAACTAAACCCAGAACACCTTCTGCGGCGTCTCTTGCGGCGCCTCCTGCGGCGTCTCCTACGGCGCCTCCTGCGGCACCTCCTGTGGCGTCTCCTGCGGCGCCTCCTGTGGCGTCTCCTGCGACGTCTCCTGTGGCGCCTTCTGTGGCGTCTCCTGCAGCGCCTTCTGC
>APFE031654678.1:0-10236 GCA_000404065.3 Pinus taeda
TGATGATAAGTAATGTAATCAAAATCTCTTTCCAATAACTTAACACGTAAATACAACCTTAAAATACGATGATCTCTGACGGAATATCGTCCGTTGAGCTGGTAGACTACAAGCTGCGAATCTAAGTTTACAACCAATGAGCGAATTCCGAGGTTAATCGCCTCGGCTAATAATTCAATTACAACACTATATTCAACCACATTGTTTGTTGTACAACCTAGACACACACCTTGAATATCTACTAACTCACCATGAGGATCGTAGATCACCCATGCCGCAGATGATAGATTGGGAGTATTGCGGGAAGCACCATCAACGAAACCAACGTAAGGTGATCCAGACATTTGTTCAAGAAGCAAAAGACACAATAAGCGGCAATCATTCCGACACACTAAGACAAAAATCAAATAAACACGCACACACACACAACACACTGTAAAAAAGCATATGCATGTAAAAAATAAACGAGAGAGTGCCTGGACTCAGGCGTAATATTTTTTAAGATACAGCCCATTGCAGGGCCTATCCAGGGGATTGCCTTCATAATCGATTAGCTCGTAGGCACCTTTTTGTAGAACTCTTTTTACAATGTACGGCCCATGCCACATTGGCTCGAGTTTTCTTGCTCCTAGCTTATCATTAGCCTGATCGTAGAGCAGTACCAAGTCTCCCTCGACGAAAGAGCGGGGATTAACAGAGTTATCGAAGTGAGTTTTCACTCGCTTCTTTTGAGCTTCGATAGCTAGGGAGGCTAGACGACGTGTCTTGTCCAGTCGTTCCAGTTAAAGAAGCCGCTCTTCTATAGGAGTAGTCTCGGGAAGTAACTCGAGGGAGAATTTTAGTGAAGGAATCTCACACTCAATGGGAAGGGTTGCCTCCAGCCCATATACTAGCTGAAAAGGGGTGGAACCGGTGGCATCCTTCACGGAGGTTCGGTAAGCCCACAAGGCAGAAAACAACATCAAATGCCAACTAGACTTGTGCATGCCAACAATTCTCTGGAGCATCGTGACCAAGACTTTGTTCACGACTTCAACCTGACCATTTTCCTGAGGATAGTATGGAGAGGAACTATCATGCCTAAGTCCTAGTTGGGTTGTCAACTCGGCCATCATGTGATTACGAAAATGTTTTCCATGATCAGTGACAATGGCTTGTGGAACTCCAAACCGAGAAATAACATGGTTAAAAAGAAACTGCACCGGGGTATGACCGTCTTCCGACAATGTGGGCATCACCTTGGCCCATTTTGTAAAGTAATCTACAGCAACGATGATGTAACCATGCCCCCCGGCCGAGTGAGGGTTACATGTCACATAATCGATGCCCCATTTGGAAAAGGGGCCTACGGTCACAACGGGGTGCAGCGGGGCAGCGGGCGCACGCATCTTCCATTGGTAAATCTAGCATTCGTGACAAGAACGGATGGCAAGAATGCAGTACTTGAAAATGGAAAGCCAGAAGTAGCCAACACGGAGGATCTTTTGTGCGGTGGCATATCCAGACATGCGACTGCCACAAGCACCGTAGTGGCAGTCATTTAGAACTCTTTCAGCTTCTTCGAAGGTTAGACATCGACGAAGAACCGAATCAACACCAAGGTGGTACGGGGTGTCCCCAACTATGCGATATGGCTGGGCTTGGTGACGAATCCGTCGACGAGCGTCTTTCGAGGTCTCGGGGCGGAAGGAGGACGTCTGCAAATAGACAATTATGTCCCCATACCATGGATCGAGGGTGTTGATAAGGAAAAGAGTTTCATCTGGAATAGACTCCTCTATCTGCGAGGAAGTAGCGACAGATAGCAAGGAGCACAAAAGTTCAGCAAAAACGAGTGATTTCTTGGACTTGGTTGCAGTAAATTCCAAGTCGAACTCTTGGAGGATCACGATCCACTTTGAGTATTTTCTCCCCAGCAATTGTCGTGAAAGAATGTAGGTCATGGGGTTACAATCTAAAATCACCGTCGTAGTACGCAACAGAATGTGGTGACGGAAGCGTTGGACGGCGCAGATGCGGCGAGAGCCAACTTCTCGACATATGCATATCGAGTCTCCATATCTAGTAAGTTGCGACTAAGACAATAAATGACATGCTCGATGCCATCATCGTCATCCTGGACCAAAACCATGCCGATAGTGGTATCGGCAGTGGCCAAATAGAGTGTATAGTCACGATAGTAATTTGGAAGCTGCAACAAAGGGGTGAAAACTAGGAGAGTTTTGAGATGGGCAAAAGACTTCTTGGTTATGGCATCCCATCGGAATGGGGTGTCATGCTTCAGTAACTGGGTAAAACCCTTTGCCACTTCAGTATAGTTTGGGATGAACCGTCTTAGAAAATTAGCTTTCCCTTGCAAACTCTGTAATTGCCGCAAAGTAGCAGCGGGAGGAAGATTCACAATTGCCTCGACTCTAAGGGGATCCATACAGATGCCCTCTCGGGAGACGATAAACTCGAGAAGTCGACCAAATTCGACGCAGAAGACACATTTGTGTGGATTTAATCGGATATTATAGTGTCGACAACGAAGAAAGATCTCACGAAGATGCGATGGGTGGTCCGCACGCTTAGATGAATGAGCGGGAAGATCATCCAAATAAGGTTGTATGATGTGTCTGATATCGTGGAAAGCATAAGACATCGCACGCTGAAAGGTAGCACCGGCATTTTTAAGGCCGAAGGGGAGCTTTTTGTAAGAAAAGGTGCCCCAAGGACAGATGAAGGCCGTCTTGTGTTGATCAGCTAGAGCGATATTAATCTGGTTGTAACCAGAGAAGCCATCCATAAAAGAATATGTCTCGCTGCCTACACACTCATCAATGAGTTGATCAATTAATGGCGTGGGGTAGTTGTCCTTTGGGCAAGCTCTGTTAATGTCGCGGTAATCAACGTAGACACGAATGGTGCCCTGTTTTTTATTGACAGGGATGATATTTTAGACCCATTCTGTCAGTGGGATGGGATAAATAAATCCAGCCTTAAGAAGTTTTTCAACCTCTGCTTTGATGGCTGCCGCCTTACGGGGGTGCACGGGACGCAAACGCTAGCGAACAGGTTTGGCCCCGGGATACGTTGGTATCTCGTGCACTACTATAGATGGATCAATACCGGGCATTTCTTCATAGGACCATGCAAAGACATCACGAAATTCGCGAAAAAGTGTGATATAAACCTTTATCTCCTCAGGAGTGCAGGTGACTCCTATGTAAATGTTCTCGACAATCCCTGCCTTAACAGAGATGTTGATAGGTTGTGTCTACGTGATGTTCCCTAAATTCCCTTCAGACGATGTGTGATAAATCTGAATTGGCATCTGAAGGGGTTGAGAAGGGAGACATGGAGCAAACTGCTCAAGACAAAGCAGTGTTTCCTGAAAGGTAGGGAGAAAGGAGGAACGATGGTGAAGAGGAAACCACGGACATTTGTCCAGAGACATAGTCTCTATGATAGCCTCATCGAAAGGAAATATTTCCTTCAATGGATCTGAGGAGGTGTATTCTCCTAACCAAGGGGGAAAATCATCTGAGTCGAGAGCCCCACTCATGACGGTGGGTTGATCATGAGAGGTCGATGCAGCAACAATTTCGATGTAGTTGAGCTCGGCTGGACTCAATGGCATCTCCTCACCCCAAGGTTCTATCTGGTCGATGGGAGGAAGGATCCAAGGATCAGAACAAACCGAGATCATGGAGATCGAGGCGAGGTTGGGAGGTGGGAGGGAAAAAACACCCATAAGGGTGGGTTCTTTGACGAGCCTGGCTCCCACGCTTTCAAATGGAACGGAGGTATGCTCAACAAAGGGTACGTTTCCCTCAAAAGAGGAAGCGAAGAAAGAGAGCTGGTCGACCGTGACAATTTTCCCTTGATGGGGGAAATGAATGACACGGAAGAGGGATGAAGCCACCACACGCATAGCGTACATCCAGCTCCGGCCCAGAAGGAGGTTATATGTGAGATTTGCGTCCACAACCTCGACTTCTACTTCTACAGTCTTCCCTTCTAAGGTAATTGGTAGCCGTTGAAGGATACCATAAGGTCGAGATTCTCTCCCGTCGAATGCTTCCAAGGTTGTTGGGGACTGACTCAACATCGGAGACCCGATGGCTTTCCAACATGCAATAGACATAATGCAGGTTGATGCGCCCTCATCAATGACTGTACGATGGATCGTTTTAGAATTGATGACGACTTGAATGAGGAAAGCGATCTGATGAGGCAGTCGAGGAACATGGCTCTCGAGGTCAAAGGTAATAAAATCCGAGTCCGCTGGGTCGATGCCAACGATGGCCGATAGCATGGACTTCCTCTGGGGGGGTAGCTCTAAAGGACCTCTAAGGCAGACATAGCAGATGGAGCCTGCACTAAGTCCTCCACGATGCTATAGTGCTGGGCAGCACGAGCATTCGGATTATAAGAAGACCTTCTGAGCACCCCTTTGGGAGGGGGTCGGATTGTCGTCTCAGTACTCAATCTCTCGATATGGAGAGGACCAGAGCTGGACAAAGGATCACTTGAGGGAACCTCTGGCTCCTTCCCGGTGGATGACGGATACTCCTTTGCTCGAGTTGTTATATGAATAGGAATAGTTCCAGCCATGAAGACCTGGGAAACGAAGGGAGAAGAAGAGGGGTCAGCCACCATTTGAGTTTGCTGAGAGGGAAAGGGTTCTTTCAGGACCGCAGGGACCCCAGGAGCACCTTTCAACAAACGACTAACTTCGGACCGCCTAGGGCAATCCTTAGTGTAGTGATCTTCCTCACAAATGAGGCAAGGATACTTAGGTTTGCGTTTATCTCGTTCCTTGGCGGGAGGTTTAGAGGATTCCTGTTTGGGTTGCTCAGATTTATTTTTCCCTTTCCCCTTTTCCTTTTTCTTTCCTTTCGAGGTCTTGCCCGCCATGGTGGACTGAACGACGTTGACCTCGGAAGTGTTACCAGAATTTACAACACCATGGGAAGTGTTTTCATTGGATGCACTTGACTTTTGCTTCCCAAGATTCGATGATTTTTTAGAGGCCTGGTTTACAGAGCCAATGACTCCATCAACAGATGGCTTGGGCAGAGCCTTGGATGTACCGGGCCTGGGGTCGTCCGGCAAGTACTCATACAAAGTACCAGACTGAGAATAAACTAACTCTAGGTACTGAGCGCGTGCGATCGCTTGCTCTTCAGTTACACAGGCTCCCATGGCGATGTCCTGCGCAATATTGGGGACAAAGGAAGTTGTAAACCAGTCAGTGAGGAGTTGATCAGGTATCCAGAACTTGATCAACCTACGACGCCTTCTCCATTCATGGATATGATCAGAGATATGTGTAGCAGTATCCTGCTTAAGAGACGTAAGGAGGTGAGTCCCCATATCATATCGAATGGGTAACTGAAAATGAGTCAAAAATGCCATGGCCAACGAATTGAAATCTTGAAATGACGCTCGGGTCAATTCGATATATCATTTAGCTGCTGAACCAGTGAGGGTCCTCTGAAAGAGGCGAAGCCGAATCCAATCATCGAGCCATGAATTTGACGAACACCATAAGTGATACGTCATCACATGAGCTTGAGGGTCCTCCCCAGCCTTCCCATCGAATTTGGGACAGTCACTTGGTATCTTAGTTGGAACTGGTGGCCACTGTGGATTATCCAGAATGGGATCATTCGTCAACTTTGACACATCGGGCAGTTCCAACGTCGCTAAAAATGGTAGCTGCGGATTAAAAGACATTTGTCCCGGATACGAAGTAGAACCAGAATTCCATCCAGTTCCTGGTTGCCCCCATTGCCCTTGTCCCGATGGGCCAAGTCCAAATGGGCCTTGTCCAGAAGGATTTTGACGGTAGGGGTTATTTCCAGAACCGGGTTGCTGATTCTACCCCCCAGCGCCCCATTGGTTACCATACTGGCCAGCAGGTTGTTGATAATTTTGATAGGGATTACCCTGCGGCTGTTGGTAATTTTGGTACGGGGTATATTGATTTTGCCCCTGAGGTTGCTGGTATCCGTACTAAGCCTGAGAACCAGGCGGCATTTGATGACCAGATTGGGATTGATACCCACCTGAATGCTGGGGTTTGGATTGGTACCCACCCGAATAAGGAGGCTAGGACTGATACCTGCCTGAATAAGGAGGCTGGGATTGATACCCGCCTGAATACGGAGGCTGGGATTGATACTCGCCCGAATACGGAGGCTGGGATTGATACCCGCCCGAGTACAGAGGCTGGGATTGATACCCGCCCGAGTACGGAGGTTGGGATTGGTACCTGCCCGAGTAAGGAGGTTGGGATTGGTACCCACCTGAATACGGAGGCTGGGATTGATACCCACCTGAAAGAGGATGCTGGGATTGATACCCACCTGAAAGAGGAGGTCGGGATTGGTACCCGCCTGCATGCTGAGCCGTCTGGTTAGAAGGTTGTCCTGGTCAGATTTGAGACGATCACGTTCGCCTAGAAGGTCGAGCTTGCTGAGTGAGGGGTTGCCCTTGCGCAACCAAGGATTGTCCTTGCTGACCAGATGGTTGCTGAGCGGTAGGCTGGCCTTGCTGTACGTAAGGCTGGCCCCCTTGCCCAGAAAGGTTGCCTTACTGGTTTATGAGTTGACTTTGTTGTCCACAAGGTTGTCCCTGGTTCCCATAAGGTTGCCCCGAAGGGTAGCCTTGCTGGGTACCAAGTTGACCTTGTTGAGCATTGGGTTGTCCTGGGTTTCCAGAAGGTTGCCCAAGATATGTAAAAGCCGGACCACTAGAGACCAAAGGTTGTCCCTGATTGGGTTGTCCTTGTGGGCCTCCCTGTTGACCTGGGTAATTCTGGCCAGCATACAGCTGCCCATGATTAGGCTACGAGTAGGGATGTTGACCTTGGTAGGGTGGTCCTTGCTGTCCTTGTCCCTGATGGTATTGGCCGCCACCATAGCCAGTGGTACCCCAAGCCATGTTCAACGGAACGGAAACCTCATCATAAGGTATTTCAGGCAAGGAGGTAAATAAATAATGATTCTCAGGATCATAATACGGGCCTTGTCCATCTGGGCTCTGGACATTACGCAAGTATTGAAAATATGCCTCCTCTGCCATCATATGATCAGAAGCAGGAGGAGCACCACTTGCGAGGTGCACAACTCTAGTAGAATGCGTCGATGAACCACTCTACGCTGGACCTCAAGATGGGCCTACGGCAGAAGTGACAGCAGATGATGCTGTGACGGTGCTAACAACTGGAGTTGACGCCGAGACACACACGGTCGGGTTGGATGGGACTGCTGTAACAGTAGTATGGTGGACTTGGGAAACAAACGGTCCTGTGGTAGGGACGATGTTTTGATCCCACACAGAAGAGGAAGCTGCAGAGTTCATAGTATTCCTTAATGATCTATAACACGCCGGCACCGTGATACCCAAAGGTGTAACTGTGTAGGGCGTAGAGATGATGGGGGATGTCGTCGAAATGGGAGTATCTATACTTGACATGACGGACGGGCCACTCGATACAGGAGAAGTGTCGCCCATATCGGAAGAAGCCATCGGAGATGGGACATCGACAGGAGTGGCAGGAAAATCCTCTTCAGAGGGCTCCCAAACAGGGTTCCAAGAGAATTCATAGAAATTGTCCTCTTGAGCTTGATAATTTAACGGTTGGATGCTCGGAACAATGGGAAGAGTGTCACAAACTGGAGTTTCAGGGGCAACAGAGGATGGAGACCCTTCGTCACTTGGGATAGAAGACGGATTTGATGGATCCGCCAGGATGATCAAACAAAGAGCCTAAGCAAGCTAACGATAAGAACCTACTCAAAACTAAACGCACACAAGATCTAACCAGGTAATGTTATCGTGGCCAAATAAATTTTTAAGACACAGGAACTGAACTTGACCTTTTCATGTTTCGAGAGTCGAGAAAAGGACGAAAAGATGACTCTAGTCTCCTTCGAATGTTTAATGAGCACGAAGTGACAAGACGCTCACTTACACCTTTTCTTTTAGGGAGTCCGAAAAGGATCAAAATTGACTGCTCTGGAGATTCTAAGCAAAGGGTTTACCAAGCAATCCGTAAAACTGCTTATGCACCTTGGCAATCGTATGAGAACCAAGGACTTTCCGTACTGCAGTCAATCTTCCCGAATGCTGTGTTCGGTGCGTTACGGTTCACAAGGCGGAAGACTCGGCTTCCTATGGATAAAGGATGCACACTTAGTGGAGTCTCCCCATATATACGTGACGGTACGTGGGAGCCCAAATCCGTGCTAGACCACAATTGAATCACACCAGGAGGAATCACCCAATCTTGATGCAAAAAAAAGAGTGACTAGGTTTAACGACGCCAGAGCACGTCTCTAGCCTAGACCTCTAGATATTTGCGTTAAGTTCCAATGCGTTTTTAAGTAAATTCGGTTTATTTTATGGTTGATCTTGAAT
The DNA here is from genome assembly GCA_000404065.3 of Pinus taeda. NCBI lineage: Eukaryota > Viridiplantae > Streptophyta > Pinopsida > Pinales > Pinaceae > Pinus > Pinus taeda. Next base: position 8,413 of record APFE031654678.1, read on the forward strand.
TAAGTTTCGATTTCAGGTCCTACCATATGATCTCTCACAATTACTTAGATGCAAACTACATGCCAAAGAATACCATTTTGTTCGATGAATTCTAACTATGAGAAGGTTAGGAATTTTTCGATCAAGCGAAATGGACACAAGCAATCAAACAATCTAATGCAGCTAATGGCAAGGAAACGAAACTTTCCTTTTAAGAATACAAATCAATGAAATGTTCTTTTTCCCTTTTAACTATCGAATGCAAAAGATATTAGTTTGATTTTTTCAATGGCACAAAGCATTTAAAATGAATTTTGAGAGACAGCAACACCGAGCAAAAGGAATAAAATCACTCAATGAAAATACAACAAAGTTCCCAAGACACCAAAACAGTTTTCCAAATCAAAGGATAAACTAAGGCTTACGAGCTATGTGATCTAAGCTCAACAAGACAAAAAGGAATTCAAAGGAGGAAGGCAATCGCTTGGAACACAACCAAAACACTTTCAACAATCACCGAGCAAATGCAAGGGAGAAATTAGAGAGTCGACTGACCCAATAGAAGACCAAAAACACCTAAGGGAGGCTCGACACACAAAGCCACTAGATGCCCTAGGGCTAGAAATGTGAAATCGATAGAAGAAGGCAAACACCCAAAGGGTAAAGGTAATCTATGCAATCATAATGTATGCACAATTCACTTGAAAAGTGTGCAAACGTAATCTATGCACAAATGAGAATTCTAATTATGCAAGTGTGATCTATGCAAGAGAATTCTCAAACATAAGATGATTTTAATGTAATCTAAGAACCAATCAAGTGCAAATCAAGAAAATTGGGTGAGATTTCCAAACAAGCTAGAAGTGAATCACTCGAAGCATAGAATACCAAACCTTCACAACCACTAGATGAGTGCAGAAAACAACCAAAAAATTGACTGGATTATCAAACCACAACTTCCCACAAAAGGATCGACATGCAAAGCCACTAGATGTTCTAGGGCTAGGATACAAAATCGATAGAAATAAGCAAACAACTGAAGGATAAAAGTAATAACCAGTCACACAAAGGTCTAACACACTTCTAGAAGCTGCAAAAGATATAGAAAAACAAAAATTCGAGTTTAAGGAGCTTTCAACTAACAAACTGGAAAAATTCAAAGAGCTGGCGTGACTGTGAATCTGCAACTTGCACTATTCAGGAATTGGCGCGAGTTCCTGTTTTGCAACATGCGCCAACTGGTGCGACTGTCAAAGGAAAAAATGCACCAATCGCGTTTGTTGACCCAAAAAATAAACGAGACAAACCAGGGTCAGGCCAACAGTGCTCAGAAGGATCAAACAGCAAATAACAATTTTAAAACTAACCCAGAAAGCTCATTAACTGAGGCAAGCAAGAGAAAACTAACATGCAAGACAAACTCCAAATAGCTTTTCCCCAGTGGAGTCGCCAAATTGTTAAAGAGGTAAATCCCCTCTGCGGACAGAGGCGATCCCACTAGCCCAAAATGGGTCTAGCAACAATCAATCAATGCTACTCTGCAAGTTCCTAATTGCAATTACAAAGTGGGTAGTGAACACCTACTTGGATTCCAGCGCTATGTTTGATGAAGAGAAGCCGCTCTCACTCCTTCGCTCCGGCCGGTCACGATCCTCCACTATCCTCGTGGACGGACACCTGCACAAGCAAAGAGAAGACAAACACAAGCGTAAAATCTAGTAAAAGCAACTAAACATCAGTCAGAAAGGATGCAATTCACATTAACCATTATAAGACAAATGAGAATGGAACCATAACAGTAGTCATCTATTAATGAATAATAGGCAGAGAAAGATACAACCAAGG
>APFE031654692.1:0-19198 GCA_000404065.3 Pinus taeda
TCGAACATCCGCTGTCGATGTACCATTGATTTTCCTGTCCTTCCGCATATAAAGCTATCCCACATCTTTCTAGTTGCGGTTCCTTCATTCTCCAGGTTTTGGCACTTGAGGTTTGTTCCTTCTGAGTTGTCTTCCAAAACCTACTCCTGCATTCAGAATCTTCATGACCAAAATTATTACAAATAGAAAATTCAATTTCTCTTTCAAGGGCGAAGAAGTTGTTATAGGTCCTCTTCGTGATTACAAGCATACTTCTTTGTTTTTGAGCTTTTCTAGTCATGATTATCTTATAGGCAACACATTGAGATGCTTTGTGACCAAAGTTATGGCAAGAGAAACATTGACCATTGAAGAAATTTCTGCGACTATCATCCAACCGATTTTAGTTTCCACTGCCATCCATTCTTGAAGAAAATTGGGAAGATTTTACCTGTGGCTGGTTGTAGCTTCTGTTTGTCCTTAAGGTAGCATGCCCCCGACTTTCTTGATAGCCTTTGTTCGTCCTAGAGGAAGACTGTCCCTGATTTACCTGATGATTTCTATTAGGCCTTTGCTCACTCCTTCTTGCTGCATCAAGATAACTTTTAGAGGTGGAAGCTTGAGATGCTTCTCCATTATACCCCAAACCTGTCTTGATTAGAGGGGAATGCTGCACACTGATAATCTCTTCCAGAGTTTCAGATCCTTTAACAAATTTAATATTAAGAGCCTTTGTTTTCTCAATTTCTTTTCTAAGGCCAACAATTTCATATTCTAACTTCTCAAGAAATTTTTCTTTTTCATCAAACCGGAATTGCAGAGTATCAATGATCATATTCTTTTCTTTTAAACATGTTTTGAGTCTAGAAATCTCTTCATAAAAGCCATCCACATCTATAGCATCCATGTAATCATCATCTTCAAAGGCCATTAAGAGTTTATAGTTGTTACCTCGTTCATCTTCATCACTATTTGAAAGTCCATCACTATCTTCATGAGTGTAATAGCTTTTCTTGTTTGCATTCTGTTTCTTGTTCCATCTAACAGATTCTTCCCCTTGTCAATCTTATCCTTATGAGGACATTTGGCAGCATAGTGACCGACTCTTCCACAAGCAAAGCATTTGAAAGGTAACTTACCTCGGAATCTTCCAGTACCCCATTGAAGGTTATTGACAAAATTTGATTCTTCCTCTTCTTCTGACATGTGTCCTGACTCATAGTAATCTCCTTTGCCTGAAGCCTTGAAAGCAGCTTATCTCCTGTCTGATGGCCCTCCTTTCCTCATTTCATAAGCAGTCAGAATTCCGTGTAGCTGTGACATGGTAAGATTTCGTAGATTCTCTTTTTCTTCTATTGCAGAAACTTTAGATTCAAACCTAGGGAGACAAAGATCTTAGAACTTTTTCAACCACAACAACCTCTTTTATTTCTTCACCCAAGTTTTTCATACAATTAACAATCTCATCTACACGAAGGAAATAGTTAGCCACACTTACGTCATTATGCATTCTGAGATTTTAACACTGAATTATGAGGGTTTGAAGTTTTGCTCGTTTTACCTTATCATCTCGTTCATAGCTCAGTACAATCTTGTCCCATATTTCTTTTGCAGATTTATACTGCATAACCTTGACAAATTCTAATTGAGATAAACATCCTAATAAAGTATTGACTGCCTTTGCATTTGTTTTTATTTCTTCTTCTCAGCCGGATCTGTAGGAGTTGTTTATGGAAAAGTATACCCTGTATCTATGATATCCCAGACTTTTGTACTAAGAGATTGAAGATAGGCAGTAACTCTTACCTTCCAATATACGAAGTTTGTCCCATCAAAAATCGGTGGTCTGATTGATGCTTCCGTCTCGTAGTTGCTCATGATGAAAGATCTTCCTTCAAGCGATCAAACTTCTTCTGAAGGACCTACTCTGATACCAATTGTTGGAAATAATACTGAGAGGGGGGGCGAATCAGTATTATCAAGTCAAATATTCCTTTTTCAAAATCAAATGATATACACTACTTCAGTTAATTAAACCCCCGTATATACGCAACTATGCAGAAGGAAACTCGCGTATACAAAGCAAACTTTTAATTTACTTTATCTTTCTGATGATGATTGTTAATCTGTGATTCAGAAGCAAATAACCAGTAACCAGAAGTAGTAAAACAGAGCAGAACGTCAATCACACAAAAGAACACAAGATATAAGGTGGAAACCCAATGTGGGTGAAAACCACCTGTTGCAATTCGTCTCTATCTTCTTTTAAATTAGAAACTTCTTTTACAATGTACTGGTGCAGTCCTTTACCAGTACGCAGGCTGCAACCTGCAGATAGCTACAACCCTCTCTCGTTCTCTAGCTTGGAAGGGAGCTACAACCCCCTTTAGCTCTTGCACTAGCCAAGATACTAGTATGTAGGTGTTGGCCTACAGAAGGCTACAACCTTCTCTTTCTTCCAGGGACCACGTTTCATAAATTTTCAGACTGGATTCATGAACATCAATCAATCATCAACCATTCTCCTTTTTACCAATTAGATCTGAATCAAGTAGATACTTCTCTGACAGCTGTACCGAAAACATAGTACCAGAAACCACACACCAAAATCTGAACCCAGAACACAGCAGTAATAAACAGAAGCAGCTAGATCACAACTCAAAACATATACGCTATTTCAATAACCTGAAACATGCGTGCATACGCTTCTGTGTTTGGAACAACCTGCGTATATGCTGTTTTAATTCACTGAACCAGCGTGTATACATGCCTTCGCTTCATTGAACCTGCGTACAGATCTATAAAGTATAACTCGCACTTTCAGATATTCAAACACTAATTAACCCAGATTATCAGTGTTATAGATCAAGCAAGCACCACATATAACAGACCAAAATCATACAAAGATTCAAGCTTAAAGATTATGACCCATGAGTAGAACTTATCCTTCTCTTTGTGCTAAGGTTCCTCCTTTATTCAAATCGAGATCTGCACCATAACCCAATTACCGGTATTCCAGATCTACCACTTTATCAGATATTCAATAATAATTCCAATTCTTTTTTTTTTCCACATGATCTCCTTCCTCTTTTATAGTCTTAGGCCTTCCACAATACCACGGTCCAAAACCATAATAAACCAATACCATAGACCCAATACTAGGGATCAACACATCTGACGAGAGGCCATGGTCCAAAACCATAGGTTCAAATCCCAAGGACTAACTACCACAGTCCAAAAGCAAGTTCTCCAACATATACGCGCCTTTGTTACGTATAACCCGCGTGTATACGCTCCTTAGTCTAGATGAACCTGCGTATATGCCTTTTCCTTCATTCTAAAAGCCTGAACTGAGATTTGTTACCAAAGAGAGTTGCCATCAAGGACAACACCTGTGCCATGGCTCCAAACCTGTGCCATAATGCCAACAATACTTTGGGGAAAGGCTAAGCTAAAAACCCCACACTATTGTATTATCATACATGGTGCAAATACATAGGAATTATACAAAGCCTTATCTCTCACAGCTAGCCAGATCTCAATACAATCCTCACAGATGCTCACAGACAATATTGGTTTCTCTCTAGCCTTCCTCTCTGCCCTCCAAGCTCCTATTTCCTTGCATTGTTCCTCTGGGATGATTCTCCTGTTACCAAGTGGATAATCTCTCTCCAAAACTGCACAATCTTCAAGGATGATTCCTTGACTGCATGCATGATTTTTCTTTATAATAAAACACATGCAACTGATAGTACAATTTCCTTGACATTTAACTCATCTAGGTCTTTCTCGGAATAGACATGGATGAGTTTCTGATGAGGGAATCTTCAATTAATTGGAGTAGCACTAGTTGAGTGCATGTATGCATCAACTGACTATTAGCTCACCATTAGTTCCTCAAACAGTTTGGAACTGATTTAACTGGACTTAACTCAGTAAACTGAGTTAACTAATTACAACTCAAATATAACTCAATCTTATCTCCTTAATTTTAGGTATAACTCTTGCATGACTTCAGAAAGGCTTCTAACTTGAATTTCTCCAACTAATTAATTTAAAAATAAATTAATGAATTATTTCTAAGTAGTTGTTAAGACTAAATTTGATTTTAATTCACAATTTAATTCAAGGACAAATTGAATTGGAATATTCTTGTTGCCATATTTCAACAGTAACTTTCAAATTTTTCTAAGAGTAGTACTAAAGTGTCTTTGACAATGATTAATTGCTATTGCAAGTGGGTCAATATCCTTGGCAAAAGAGCCCACAAAATTCTTTTTTTTTAAGGGCAACAAGGTGGTGTTAGGCAAGGAAGTTGTACTTCCTTTAGGAGTTTGTCACCTCTTTCGAGTGGATGTTGGTAAAGTTGGGGGTTGTAGCCTCCTTCAAGTTGTAGCTTGTAAACAAACTAAAAAATATATATATAATATATATATATATATATATATTATTTAAATATATATGATATATACACACACACACATATATATGTGGGTGTATATATATATAGTATATAATATAATATATATATATAGATATTTGATGTACTCATGTTGATGATCTCTTGCATACTATTTTTTGATAGTTTGTGTAGTAAAAGGTTCTAAATGAGCTAAATGTTGATTCACTCCCCCCTCCCCACTCTCAGTATTTCTGATATTTCCAACAATTGGTATTAGAGTTGGTTGCCCCGAAACAGTCTAATCATTGGATGGAAGATCGTGAATAAATATGGATCAAATAGAATCCATATCTTCAAGATCAATTTAGGTATTTGATGGAAATGATTATGCATTATCAAGCGACAACATGGAAATCTACTTGAAGGCTTTGGGAATGGATGTTTGGTTCTCTATTATTAATGGCTACAAAGCCCGAAAAAATCATCCACCTGATTCTGATGAGAATAATTTGTTTAGTTGTAATTCAAAGGCTCATCATGCCATTATAAGCGAATTGTCAAGAACCATTAAGACTAAGGTGATGACAAGCACCATAGCTAAAGAGGTTTGGGATAAACTTAAAAGTGTTTATGAAGGTGATGATAAAGTCAAACAGATCAAACTTCAATGACATGGAGCAAAGTTTGAAATTCTAAAAATTGATGAAACAAAAAGCATTTCAACCTATTTACTTAAAGTAGACGAAGTTGTCAATGCCATTAGAAGATTAAGAGAAGTCAAAAAATCATCATTCGTACAAAAGGTGCTAATATCGCTTCCTTTGAGATATGATGGCCAGGTATCTCCCATAGAAGAATCCAGTGATTTGAACAATATGAAAATGGATGAAATACATGGAACCCTTGCAACATATGAAAGGAGAACAAATATAAAAATTGGAAAGTCAAATAGACAAGCAACCTTTAAATCCATGAAGAATACAAGAAACAAAGAACTCAAGATAGAAGGAACACCATGTCATGGATCAAATGAAGAAAAAGAAAATTTCATTAGGAAGCTCAAGAGGGGAACCAAGAAACACAAAGATAAGTTACCCTTTAAATATTTCTGTTATGGTAGAATAGTTCATTATGCTAATAGGTCTCCTTTTGGGGAAAAGAAAATCTTACATAGGAAAAACCTTTATTCTAAAGAAGACAACATTTCTTCAAATAAAAGTGATACATAATTAGGGGATTCAAGAGAAGTTCTCTTCATAACTCAAGAAACCCAAAATAATGATCATGATGAAGAGATCATTGACTCAGATGAAGAAACAAAAGAACCAAACATGAAATTAGACTATTTTTGGGGACTTAGAAATGATTCAGAAATAGAACAAGAGGACGAAGATATTAAATAAAAATTGAAGAAAAATGAAAAGGAAAATGGCAAGCTCAGAAACAAAAATAGAGAATTGAATAGATTTATTAAAATATGGTGAAGAAAATATATCTTTAAAGCATCTAGATGAAGAAGGGAGAAGAGGATTGTAAGAAGCTTGAAGAGGAAGTTATTCCATTGAGGATTGAAGTTTATAAGCTTAATAAGATTTGAAAACTCACTAGTGTTGGATAACATTCTCAATTATCAAAGATCACTAGGCAATAAAATAGGTCTTGACTATATAGGTGCATCTTCAAGCAAAGAGGACACAAGCTCCAATCCTTTGAGGGAAGAAACTAAAAAGGAGTTTAGAAGTGTTTCTACTTCAAGAAGCTATGTTGATATTCCCAAGAACACCCATCATAGAGAAGATAATAATGAAATAAAGGATAAGGATTGAAAATGGATTGAACCACCTCTAAGGAAGAATAACTTCAGAAGATCATCTTACTTTCCCAAGTATGAAAATATTTTTCTTGGTCACTGTTACTCTTGCAGAAATTTCGGGCATAAAGCAATTCATTGTAAAATCAATATAGGATACAATTATGCAAGAATCAGGAATGATTATGGATTTACAATAAAATATTGTAGATTAGGAAATGTTCATGGATCTACTAACAAAAACTACAATCCATTTGAACCACTAATGAATCAAAACATTTTATGCTCCAAGTGAAATAATCTTGGTCAGAAGGCACAATATTGCAGGCTTATAAAAGAAAATAATCCAATCATAGAGACAGAGAAGCCATCTATGATATGGGAAAATAAAAAGAAGGAAGATTATAATCTAGCATTCATCATTGAAGAAAAATAAGATGAATGGTACATAGAAAGTGGGTGCTCAACACATATGACAGGAGACCAAAACAACTTTGTTAGCCTAAAAAAAAGTGGTAGTGTTGCATTTGGATATAACTCCTCCGTCAAGATACTTGGAAAAGGTGTAGTAAATCTTGGAAGTGAACATGTAAACATAACAAATGTTTTGTTGTGTGAGGATTTGAAGCACAATCTTCCTATTGTCAGCAAAATGTGTAATCAAGGGTATAATATTTTGTTTGATTCCTGGAAATGTGAAATCAAAGAAGAAGACTCGGGAAGATTGGTTACAACACCTATTAGAAGACTAAACAACATATACATTCTAGACCAAACAAAGCAAAAGCAAATCTCAGCCAATATAAGAGTTATAGAAACAACAAAGAAGGAAAGGATAAGAAGACAAAAGTAGTTTTGAGTGTCATGTGTTTAGGGGAGAAGTCTTAAAGAAACAAGTTACCCTTTGCCATTAATGACAAAGGGAGAGAGAAGGAAGTCAAGCATGGAGACCAGGGGAAGCATGAAGATAGGGAGAACATAAATATTGGCATCAATGAAAAAGGGGGAGATTGTTAGAATAAATTATGATTGACGTCAAAGGGAGAATGTGCCATTAACGAGTTGGAAGAAACCCAAGTATTTGTTCATAGATATATGTGCAAAAGTTTGTGAACTTGGATGTAAGACCATTGCTTCTTGGTTTCCCTCATCACGCCATTTCATTTGATAGGTTATTTTCCTTGTGGGGGGTATTTTTGTTTGGAGAGATATTCAAGTTTGAGATTTTGTCATAATCTTCCCCAAAATTGAATGGGTTTGACTCAACATAAATCCATGTCAGAAATAGGTTCTATATGGTCACAATCCTAATCAAGGTGATCCATTCAATAGTTGAGAAGTCAGCCTCCATTACAGGTATTACAACCCTCCTCATGTTTAAATTTAAATAATAAATTAATATCCAAGTTGACCTTAAAATAGTATCAAGTCAACTGTAGAATTAGATGTGCCTTTTAGAAAGGAAATTTGTATATTTTAGGTTTAGTTAGGCCATAAAATAGGTGTCCCTTAAATTAGTATAAATAACCTAGTTGTTGAACCTCAAAAGGTAAATTTGTGGCGCTTGTTTAAGGAAGAACAAGTTTTGAAATTCTTGAGGTTGTGGGTTGTCTTGAAGATCTAAAGAAGGGTAAGGAAATCACTTGTTAATCATGTCTTATCTTTGTGTGATGTGTTGATTTGAGGCTAGTACCATGGCAAAAATTTGGTCCCTTATTTGGGGAAAATTTTGGCCCCTATTTGAGGCAGAAATCGGTCTTTTCCTAAGGCAATCATAAAGTAGAAGTTTAGGTTGAATTTCCCTATGGAAGTTGTAGAAAGAAGGTCTGTTTGGACTGAGTTTTGTTTATTTTTAGGTGAGGTTTTGATGAATGTATAGTTGTTTGAAGGCATAAAATGAGTGGCATGATGAAACAATAAAAGGACAGATTATATGGGTTAGATCTAAGTTTATTTCACATCCTTTCAAGACAGATTTCAGAACCAAATCTCTAAGGCATAGTCAATGGCATCTAGTTCAAGGCTCATCTTCTTCTATGGTATGGTTAAACACTTCCAATTTTTTATAATAGAAGTACTGAAGTGTCTTTGACAGTGATTAATTGTTATTGTAAGTGGGTCAATATCCTTGGCATGGGAGTCCACAAAAGTATTCTTTTTTTATTATCTTAAGGGTGCCATGGTGGTGTTATGCAAGAAAGTTGTAGCTTCATTTAGGAGGTTGTCACCTCCTTCCAGTTGATGTTGGTAAACCTGGGGGTTGTAGCCTTCTTCAAGTTGTATATTTTAAACAAACTAAAACTACATATATAAATTTTATGTATATTTGATGTATTCATGTTGATGATCTCTTGCACATTAGTTTTTAACAATATGTGAAGTAAAAAGTTCTAAAGGAACTTAATATCAATTCACCTCCCTCTTTGTGTTGTTGATATTTCCAACACAAAATTAAGGGATTTTTGAGGTCTAAAATGGACCTCCTAAGGAAATTATAAAATAATAATGGAAATAATAAAATAATATTACATTACATCATTAAATGTTAGAGTGAAAAAAAGAAAAAATATATTTTCAACTTGTATTTTAAACTTATCTCCCTATAGGATTACTCAAATTTCGAGCGGAAACACTCGTTTGATGCAAAATTTGATTCCTCATCCAAGGAGTACCCATGTTTTATACTTTTTATGGACACTACCACATTAAAAATGAGAAATACATGAAAAACGTGATTGCAATCACATTTTTTCATGTATTTCTCATTTTTGTATAGTAGGGTCCATCAAAATTATGCAAGATGGGTACTCCTTGGATGAGGAATTAAATTTTGCATCCAATAAGTACTCCCGCTCAAAATTTTAGTAAAACCTTAGGGATATACGTTGAAAAAGTAGTTTTATTATTTTATTATTTTATAATCTTTTTACTTTTTTACTCCAAAAATGGTGAATCATTCCCCCATGGTTGACATCATCATCTTGAATCCTATTAGTTCTCATAAAGTTTATTTTGGTTGTACATTTTTCTTAGGAGGCTCATTTTAGACCTCAAATTCCCCTAATGTAAGCATGCAAGGAATTCATTACAACATATGGGATTGCTCTAAGAATAACCATGTTTATGATATGCCCTGAATCTATGATAACACTGCTTAGAAGAGTTCAAAAGAAGGGGATAAATCGATTCATGCATTTTTTAAAAGTTGTATGGACTTGATACAAGATGGTGTAGCCCTACAATTTTTTTACAAAATGATTGACTAGTGTGTGATGGGATCCTGAGAAGGAAGCAAAGTAGACACTTAGGCGTGAAACTAACTGAGTCGCGTGGAAGAAGAGAACCAATAGAGAATTTAGGATTGGTATGCAAGTAAGATCTTATGAAATAGATAATATTATTTTGGATTTAGGTTTTGATGTTAACATTTTTCCTAAGAAGAAATGGGCGATGATTTGATCCCCCATCTAGCTCAGATTGGCCAACCAATATAGGATTTTTCCTATTGGTAGATTATCCAATCTAGAGGTAGACATTGACGGAGTTATTGGCATTGCCTATTTTGAGGTAATTGAAATTGTTGATGATATTGACCCTCAACTAGCCTTGTCAGGGATCGATTGGGCCTTTGATAATCAAGTGGTTATCAATTTGAAGAAAATACAAATGACTTTTGAATTGAGATATGCATGCGTAATCTCATCATTGGACGCAAGTGAAGGAGATCAGTATGTGAAACCCATTTGAGAAAAGGTGATGTAGAGGCCCTAGAGGATATATATAAATTCAATGTGCAAAAGCTATGTCAACCTGATCACAGATAGAGTGTTGAATTGGAACAACATTGGTTCGTACAGATTAGATTTTGAAGAAGGACTAGAGAATTGGTAGAATTGATTTCATGATATTTCAACTCAAAGGTCCATGCACATCACCTGCACAGTACAGTAGATCGGGACAAAAGTGTGGGATCCTTAAAGGTACAATGGCTTAGTTGATGTATGAAAATTTGTTTATGAGTTTGAGTAGAAGGTTCTTGATCACCTAAGATTACTAACTTTAGATGTTTCTTTGAAAGTCACTTATGTGCGATGGTGGATGATGCATAAAGATGGGATCAATAGTTGGCCAAAATTTAAGCATATTTTATGCATTCGGTTCAGTTATGAGATAGAGCTTAAGGGAGTGAAATACACGGGGATGCATTGGCCCATGAATCATTTGAAAAATTGTGTCATGGCATGGAATAGAAGAGGAATTCCCCAAGAAGAGTAGCTTCACAGGTTTGTGCGCATGTTGGATACCCTTCCTAAGAGTTTGTATGTTGAGTTGGAAGTGTGTAGAGGCACTGCGTAGTGGCATGAGATGACTCGAAGTTTTAAGTCCATGTTCAATTTTATGGTCGACAATGGGGCATTGGACTACACACTGAAGGCACCAAATCGAAAGATCTTTTCAACATAATGGTGGCTTGAAAAGAGGAAAATACAAATGTGTTCTTGCCATCATCATTGGTAGCAGGTGCGACACTTTATGGAGTGCTACAATGTCACATTAGATGTAGATGACGATGATTATCTGAGGAATTTGAATATTCCATAAATTGAAGGGGAGCGTAAGGTATCTAGACTAGAACTGGGAACAAAGGATTACTCTAAGCGCATCACAATGAAGAAGATAAATGTAGGGAGCAAGGAATACCCAAAGATGGCATTGATTAGTGGCTATTGGGATGATGATCCAGTATAAAAAATTGTGAACTTATTGAGGGAATACCAGGACTTGTTTCCTAACACCTTTGCTGAGATTAAGGGTATAATTACAGAACTTGGCGAAATGTGGATTCCTTTCAAGCCAAATGAAAAACCAGTAAAACAGAGATTGTACATACTTAATCCAATATATAAGTAGAAGGTCATAAAGGAGGAGCTGGATGGAATGATGTAAGTTGGGATCATTCAATCGGTAGAGGAATTGGAATGGATAAGTCCTGTGGTATTTTATAACAATAAAACATGGGAGATTATCATTTGTGTTGATTTGAGGAACTTAATGATGCATGTGTGCATGACCCATTTCCCACCTTGTTCACAAATGAATTCTTGGATAGCATTGGGGGTCAAGAGGCATACTCTTTCATTGATGTATATTCAGGATACCATCAGATGTGAATCGCTAAGGAGGACTGACATATGACTATGCTTGCAACAGAGTGGGGTTGATTCCAATACACAGTAAAATCCATTGGTCTGAAGAACATGCCAACTATTTTTTCAAGAATTGTATTGGCAACTTTTAAGGAGTTTATATATAAATTCTTGGAGGTCTATTTCGATGATTGGAAAATGTTCAACCTACTGTAGAAGCACATGGAGTTATTTTGATTAATTCTAAAAAAAAAATCGATAGTTGTATATCTCCTTGAATCTCAAGAAATCCACTTTTTGTTTTCCATTTGGCATCTTGTTGGGCCACATTGCATGAAAACAAGGGTTAATGGTGGAACCTTTGAAGATTTCAATTATAGTGGATATTCCTCCCCCTATGTCAATTCGAAAATTGTGTGGTATGTTGGATCATATCGGTTTTACTAGAAAATCATAAAAGGGTATGCTCAAATAACTGTTCCCATGGAGCATCTACTAAAGAAATATGTCTTGTTTAAATGGACAAAGGAGTGTCAACATGTCTTGGACTTGCTAGAGGAAAATATGGTTAACACACTCGTCTTGATCTTTCCTCACTAGAGCAAGGAGTTTCATAAGCATGTAGATGTGTCATACATTGTCCTAGAAGCCTTTTTAACACAACCAGGGGAAGGAAATTTGGATCACCCAATTGTGTTTTCTAGCAAGAAGTTTTCTACAACCGAGCCTAACTACACCACCATAGAGTGTGAAGGGTTGGCGATGGTGTATGCTTTGAAGAAATACCAACATTACCTCTTGAGTAATAAATTCAAATTATATATTGATCATCCTGCACTAAGGTGACTAGTCAACAAACCTGTGTTGGGAAGGTGTATCCGTAGATGGTTTCTATTGTTTTAGGAATATTACTTTGAGGTGGTAGATAACCCTATGCACTTAAATGTAGGCCCCGACAATTTGTCAAGAATTGTTACAAGAGAAGAAGCTCGAATTTTGGAAGATAATTTACTCAATGCATAGTTATTCACTATCATAATGGTGGATGACTAATTCTAATAAATGTTGTAGTACCTCAGCACCAAAGTTGTGCCAATTGACTACAGTGTCATGTAGAAGAAGAAATTTATCGTCAGAGATAAGGAATATCAAATAATTGTAGGATTCTTGTACAAGTTACACGTCAATGGAATTATGAGGAGATATGTCCTATAACATGAACTTCCATGATATTGGTCGAGGCACAAGAAGGTGTTGTAGGAGGACACTACGCAGGGGAAGCCATGGTGAAAATGATTCTACCCACAAACTTATGGTGGTTGAAAATACATGCAGATGCAAAGGAATTGTGTAAGAGTTGCAACATTTGCCAAAGGGTGGGGAGACCCTCCAAAAGGGATGAGATGCCTTTAGTCCCACATATTACCTTTTAACCTACTGAAATGTGGACCATAGATTTATTGGGTCCCATCAACCCACCTTCTATAAGATCAAGCATGAGGTACATTATCATTACTAAAAGTTATTTTACTAGGTGGGTTGAAGATGCACTGGTAAATAATTGCAATGCTTAAACGATTGCACGATTTCTGTTTGAGAATGTTGTTACTAGATTTGACCATCCTAGAATTCGAATTAGTGACCAAGGAAAACACTTCTTAAACATGATTGTTGCATCCTTGATGTAGGAATTTGAAATTTACCACTGGAGGAGTATACCTTATCATCTTCCAATTAATGGCATGGTGGAATCTTTCAACAAGATTTTAGAGAATGCACTCACTAAGGTTTTCCATGCTAATAGAGATGAGCAGGATCTTTGAATTTCAGTTGTCTTTTGGGTGTACCACAAAACTTGCAAGCATATAACTAGCCATATTCCTTTTAAATTTTTGTATGGACAAGAAGCAATGATGTCGATGGAGTTTGTTGTGCCAATATTTCACATTGCAACATACACACAAATGACGAAGGCAGGAGCATTGATGCGCAGACTAGAGGAATTGTTGTAGCTCGAAGAGGATTGTTTGCTCGCAGGATTCCTTTAGAAAGTACAAAAGGAATGGGATAAGGTGTGGCATGATAGGTGCAACAAGTAAAAAACTTTTCAAGAAAGGGATATTGTATTCCTATATGATAACAAGTTCTTAAAGAACCCTAGAAAGTTTCAGATGCACTAGATAGGCCCTTACAAAATCTAGGTTGTCACAAACATAAGCACGGTACAAATAGAAACGATGAGCGAAGAGATGTTGGAAGGTTATGTAAATGAAAGTTAGTTGAAGTCCTATAGGGACAAAGGATCTTGCACGTAACATTAAAATGAGTCAAATATACTATTTCCTCTTGTTGTTATTTATCATAACATCTTGCATTTATGTCAAATGGCCCTATCTTTCACACTTGGTACAGAGGAGGAATGGTACAATCTTGGTTGAATAACAAAAGGAGAGCCAAAATTTGGAGGCCGAAGCCAAAAAGGAGAGCTAGAATTCAAAGGCTGAAATAAAACAAGAAAGGTCGACCATCGAGATGCCGATTTCAGAGAAGGCTCATCACTTCGAGACTCCAATATCGAAAGGACCGGTAAGCAATGTATTGAGATATCGGATGTCGAAATGTGAAAACAAACCTCAGCAGTTTATTTAAAATTAGATCCAAAATGGGTATCAAAGCCCGATGTCAGAAGGTTGGACCTCAGAGCAAAGTGATATTGGAACCCTGTAGTTTCATAACTCCTTAAAAATTGAAATTCTTTTGAAATCGTTGAAAAACCAAGGACCCTAGAGACACTTTATCTCTCCTCCAAGAGAATACATCGCAGAAGGTGATTGGCCCTGAGGTGAGGAATATACGTGGTAGATGACGTCAACATGACCTGGCCATACAGTGGACACGCGGCGAGGAACTTGGTCATAGGGATTCAAAAGAACCAAGGGTGAGAACGGATAACACTAAGTGATAGGCCCCCGATAAGGTTCTAAATGCCTTAGCACCCAAGCCTTAAACCATCGATTACAGCAGAAATGCGATAAGTTGGCCAAGCACAAAGAAGTTAAAGACATTAGAATTTTTTGGGTTCATAATGTTTCTTTTAAACAAATTTATGATGGGTGAAGGCTTTGATACTGTAGCACCTAATTGCTATACTAGTGGTCACAGGTAGTGGTCCTATGGTGGATAAACAAAAAGGCCTAAGCATAAGGGGGGCTAAAGGCATCAGAACTTTTTGTTTTCGTAATGTCATTTTAAATAAAGTTACTATGAGTCTCGGCTCTGAAGTTGCACTATGTTAATGTTATAGAATGTATTGGGTTGCAATAGTGTAGCATAGAAGGGCTAAAGGCATCGAAATTTTGTGTTTTCATATTATCATTTTAAAGAAAGTTACGATGTGCTTCAGCTCTGAAGTTGCACTATGGAAATGTTAAGAGATGTATTGAGCCGCGATAATATAGCACAAAGGTAATAAAGGGTGGATTGGTTGGTAGCTAGGTCACACGGCACCTTCAATACCACCATGTTCGATCACGACCATATCCAAAAGTGAAAATTAAACAGTTAGAGAAAGAAAGTGATAGAGGAATTGACGTTATAGATATTTTGTTGCGTAAATCATGACACTTCATGTTTTTCTTGTTTTGTTAATTTCCATTTTCAAGAAAATAATCAAGTATGTTATGTAATCATTAGGACAGTGTAGGTTTTAACCCTGTACATAAATTACTTGCAAATGAATTCTTAAAAAACATAAAATGTACAATGGTGAGAAACACAAAACAAATACACAAAGATTTACCCCTGGATCCCAAAACCGGGACAACCAGATTGATTTTTCATTATGTACCTTTCAATGTTATAATTATATATATATATATACATGTCGAAGAATTCATAAACACCAATCCATTAACCTTGGATTAGAATATAACTGTAGTTCCCTTGACCGGATCTAGAAAATACCATGGGCTGAAAACCATCATGTCTAAAACCACATGCAAAACCCATGCACAAAACCAGAGGTAGGTCCGCCAACCTAATATAGGGTCCAAAAATAAATTCTTGGGGCATTGTCATGAACCTCGTGTAGGGGGGCTACCACCCCACTGTGTGCCCAGCACAATGAACAAAGAGGAATATCACTCCCCCGCATGTGCAACTAGTCATGGAAAAAATATAACACACACCCAACAAACAACAAAGTTAATTGTATGTTGAAACAACTATGTAGTTCGGTGGCTTAGGAAGATATTTTGTAAGTGGTCCTTAGTTTGGTTCTCCCTAAAAAAGGGATGTCAAGTGGATAAATCCATCTTGCTGACAAGAGCGATCTCCATAGATCCTAAAAGGAAACTAGAAAAAAACAGACAATTGAAATGACTCTTTCCCTAAGTTTGTCTCATTTTAATTATAGATATAAAATATGGTAAACAAGCTTCTTACCTGTTCATGAAATTCTTTATGAAGATCCCTTGTTGTGTCTTGATGCATCCTCCCAATGCTTGATAAAACTTACAACCATCAACATAAGAAGGATAAAAAGCATATGCGACATAATAATTCAAAAAAACTTATCCTAATGTTCAAGGAGATTAGGAATTGAAATTTCTTTAATGAACATCTAAAGAATTATACACCATTCATCATTCTGATAAGACAATTCAATGGGGAAAAGCATTCATTTGTATTAATCAAAGATAAATAAGATCCTTACAACCTTTTCCTTGATTTAGTGAGGTTCCTCTCAAATACATCCAATCTCCTCCTCAGATGATAAGTTTTCCAATCTCAAACTAGCAGCATAATTTTATCTTACCTAAGTTCCGACCTCCTCAATCCCTCAGCCTTCTAGTCATTTTATAGGCCAAGAGGAAGAATTTTAAGATCCAAAAGAGGAGGGTGAGATCCTCTAATTGAGGGATTAGGGTTCCTTGAGGAAAGGGATTGAGATCCATCATCTGAGGGTTATAGCTCAAATAGACATCACCTAGAAGCTTTCAATTGGGATATATTCAACCAACTATGTTTCTAGAATGTACTTTTTTTAATTTTACTTTCTTTGGTTCACCTACGCAGTCCACAGTGGTATACAAAGTGCAATTTTGTGCTTTTCTTAGGGTAAGTTCATCGAATGCATATAAACTTCTAGAGAAAAGTGTGCAGGACCTAATTAGCAAAGTATACAAGCTTTTTGTCACAAAGTTTTCATTTTCTTAAAGGTATTTTTGGTTGTTTGACCTCTAAGATAGTTCAATGCAACATGTTGATGGATGGCGAGAAATCTGTTTATATTGATTAAGTATCATGGTGAAAAAATGATGTGTCATAGATTGTCCCCTAAAGTGTGAAGTATGTATAATAAGTTTTAAAATATTGAAGTGCTTTATCATGCTAAAGATTGGATCAGATCAGACAATGGTTGGAAACCTGCAAGAAACATTCAAGGATTAAGATTCAAATTTATATATACAATCATCACTGAGGTAGGCATTCCCATACTCAGAGTAAAGCTAACTCACTAAATAAGTATGGAAAAACTCAAGAATCATAGAGATAGTAGACAAAGTATGGACGCAGTCAGCCATTTATGATTTTGTCTACATAATCATGAATATAAAACTCCTTGCAACTAGATTGATGAAACTAGATCCAGGGTCTCGATCTTAATCTTATCGATCCACGGTACAAATCTAGCCATGCGAGTGAATGTCTCGAAGTTGAACATGGTAGAAACCACTTGATTACAGCCAATGATATGAATCGTTAACAAGTGTGAGAGAAACCACCAATAATGACAATGGATCTCAAGGTACTTCTACTACAATCTACAAAGTGTGAATAGGTGATCTGAGGTCGAACACTCATACAATCATTTGATCGAAGGCCAATGATGTGAACCTATTTTCGAAGGCAAGAAACCTGCCATTAAGGCATGTATGCTTCAAGGTAATGAAGCTTTTTGGATCAACATCCTAGATAATGAGCTAAATTCAATAGGAAGTGACCCATCGCAGGAAATCCTACAACACAAAACATAGTGTCAAGTTTTGAAAAATAGTTTGCAAGGACTGACTCAAGGATGATCAATGCGATTGAAGGCTAAATTTTGCAAAGGAACATGAACTAAGGTTGAAATTCTCTTGACCACATAATGACACAACAATTGACTTGGCAGCATTTGACTCAATGATAATACTAAAAACTAGCTGAAGACTTCCAATGGGGTTTGATTAACTATAAGACAAATGGATTTCTCAACCCAGACACCAGTGTGACGGAGTGTCGTGTTCAAGAGCAACATACTACCTTTATGATAAATGTGAAATGAACACCTTTTCCCAATTTTCGGCCACCAATGTTGGCAAGTGCTTCCTTATTTTTTACAAGATTGAGGAGGATAACATATGCTTGTCCTATAAGCTCATCCTTCAAATGATTCCTTCAAAATGTTTTTAATGAACGCTAAGAAGGAGTGGTTCAGTCTCATCATGCTTAAGGATTCTTGTACTATTTAATTTTTAACGAGTCTAGTAAAGGGGTAACTCGATGTCATTTTCACGTTTAAAGAGTTTGAAACGGACACAAAAATAAAAATCATTCAATTATTTTATTGTAAAAATTTAACAAGGCTGGAGAAAGTAAAGCTCAGTGTTTTTTAGTTTAAGGGAGCCAGGAGAAAAACATAAGTAAACTCCACAATGCTCTTTTTCATAAATTTATTCCCTAGTGCCCGAAAAGGGATAAAATAATGCAGGAGAGAATTCTGTTGACCATAATAAGTCAACGTATACCTTTTTCGTAAATAGTATGGTTCAGTCCGTAAAAGGGGTAAACTTATATTGAATAGATGATTGTTCATTTACTTTTACAAGTTCAACAATTAAGTACTCGGTGATCTTTTCATTTTTAAGGAGTCTGAAAAGGGCATACAGAGAACTCCATGGTTTCACTTTTTCATAAATTTTAATGAGTTCGAAAAAGTGATAAAAATATACTCATCTTACCGACTTTCAATTTAATTAATGCGCAGGAAAATACGGAAAGAACTTGCATTTTCATGTATGTTTTACAAGCATGAAAATATAGCAAAAGGAGCTCCGGATTTTCATGAGTTTAACAAGTCTTGGAAATAATAACCGAAATGGACTCATGATAGGTTTCATTTTTACACAAGCTTGAAACATAGGAAAATTTTGCTTGAGACTAGTTTTATTTTTGAAGAAGCTTGAAACAGAGAAAAATGTGCTTGAGATAAGTTTTCATGCCCCCGGCATAATGAGTGTAAACGCACATGCCCCAAAACTTCATTTCATTCACTGGAGTAGACTACTAGTTACTAATAGGTGGATGAAATGAAGGTTCATTTATGAGATTAGATGAAAAACTTGACTCAATTAGGGGAGGATTTGTTTCATTTTTTAACAAGGTTGACACAGTAAAAGAACTATCCTTAATAAGGATCTGTTTCATTTTTTAACAAGGTTGACACAGTAAAAGAACCATCCTCATGGAAAGTTTCATTTTTTAACGAGGTTGAAATAGTAAAAGAACCATCCTCATGAGACCTATTTCATTTTTTAACGAGGTTGACATAGTAAAAGAATTATCCTCATTAAGACTTGTTTCATGGCTTCCAAATGGAAGAAACACATGTCAAGGGACACCCCTTGATCATCGCATCCAAAATTTCTTCATTAGATGGAAGAACAATTACCTGCAAGGAACATGTAGAAATTTTGAATAATATGACACTTATTCATAGAGATTATCCTGATTATACACTATTTGCAGAATCATGCATAATACATAACCTCCTCTATGTTGATCATCAATTTAGCAGTATTCAGAAACATACACATG